>VDFB02000017.1:343457770-343615596 GCA_007258455.2 Sequoia sempervirens
GTTGGAGAGAGGGTGGGAGAGTGGGAAAGAGGGGGAGATGGTAGGAAAGAGGGTGGGAGATGGTGGGAGCATGTTGGGGAGTGTCTAAGAGCGCGGGAGAGGGTGGGAGATAGTTGGAGAGAGTGGGAGAGAGTGGTTGAGTGGGAGATAGGGTGGGAGAGTGTGAAAGATTGTGGGAGATAGGGTGGGAGTGTGTTGGATTTGGTCTACCCTATAAATCTTTAAAAAAACTAACTTTATTATAATGCGAGTGTGTTATTAATAAAGAGAGAGATGGTTTTTTAGCAAGAAATAACGTGATCACATTTTTTATTACACTAAAAATGGTTAAAAAACACAATATACCTATGATGTCAGCCCACATTCTACATATTCTTCTGGTTCTGCATGTGCTCCAACAAAAAGTAGGTTTTTGGTGATTGAGTGAAGTGTGCATGCATGACTTTTAGACTACACCACCTTTTTCATGATATTTCCATCACCTTTGCATGAAATTGCAGAGTTTTCACATTGAAAGGAATGTAATATGAATTCAATTTTGAATTGTAGTGATAAATGATATACAATTGAAGTTTGGAGGGGAACAAGCTTTTGAAAAAGTCAAATTTTTGAGGAATTTGAGGAAAGAAAAAGCAAAGGCTACATAATTGGGTAGAAATCCTCCATTTAAAACTTTGGTTTTTTAGGTATGTGAAGTCTTTGTACATTTTATTTCATTCTATTATGGCTTGCTTTCATTTTTGTTGTTTTGTTTATTCCATGTTGATAAAATTGTTTTTTTGTCATGTTACAACCTTAGGTTGTCAATAGACATTTTAAATTACACAATTCTATACACTTTCCTATTACATTTTTAAACCACATCTCTTTGAGGCATTTTGTTAAATTTAACAATTGACTTTCTTTGTGTATGCTTCCAAAGCTTTCATTATAGGTATTTTTTCAAACAGTTATACAAACCAGTTGATTTCCTTGTCTATGCTATCAAATTTTCCATACATGTCTCTAAAAAATCATAATATACTCCTAATGCATGCTCAAATAGGTTTCCAATACAAAAAACCTCAACTTGCTCATAAATATCTAGGGTTTTCTATATTTCACAACTCCAAGGCCTTCCAAGCCTCACCAAAGCATCAAACAAGTTTTTCAAGGTTTGTACAAACAAAATAAACCTTCACTAGGCCTTTAGCCTCATTAGATCTCAAAAAAACCACTTTGGTTCTTCCTTTTCATGCCAAAAGCTCACATTCTCAGCCTAAGATAACATCAACATCCCTATAGACGACTTACCACCTTTAAAAGAAACATGAAACTTGAAAACAACATATTACAGGCCTTTCCTCTGAATCATAGGTCACCACAGTAGGAGGAAAGACTCCATCTTTAAATTAAAGTAAAACTCATACGCTGCTGGTCTATACAGGTTGATCATGAAGAATGGAGTTTTTTCGTTCACCGAAACAACCAAAGGAGTCTCAAAATAGATTGAAGTACAAGTTAAGACCTTCCACCATAGTGATTTGTTGTTCTACAGACCTAGGACCATTTTGACACCTTTATTTTACCCATTACAGAGCCTTTCAACATATCCAACAATCACCAATGCTTGTTTTGTACCAAACTGCACAAATTATTAAGTTTTCTACAATTTTAAGGGCCCAAATTAGCCCACTTTTACAAAGGGACAACCTTAAAAATGTGTCCAAATCTCCTAAAACCTTGGGGCAGAACTTTATATCTATCAAAACTTCAAATTATAGCATTAGATTGCAGAGATTTAATCATTTACCACCCAAACCATAAAACCCTCTCCCTAGGCTTAGAAACCGTATGTTATTATTGAAAGTAGTACTTTCCAAAATCTCCAAAACTTTAAAACTATTGAAAAAAGCCTAATATACCTTGTTCATGCTCAATCTTACATAAAATAATGCTTCCCAACTCAAAAACTCAATTTCAATCACCAAAAGCTCAACTTTGTTAAGGAAAACTCAACATTTCCTTATTTGGTTTGACACTCAATCCAAGATCATCCACCATTCAAGTTTATCATGGCCTTTTATAATGTTTCCCTCCTAAGAAAAACCACTTCAACTTCAAAAACTAACATTTGAAAGAGGTGACTGTTGGTCTCCCTCTTTAATAGACTTTTAGAACCCTTCACTATTAGTTAATTTGACTTGACTTAGCACTTTTTGCATAGGTAAAATTATTCGTCATGTCGAAGAAATGAACTATTAAAAGGAAAAAAATAATAGATGATCAGCTCCAAGCCTTTAGAGATAAAGAGAAAAAATGGAAGAGGGAATATTGTGAAAAGAAAAAATTGGGAATGATTGATGAAAACAAGCCAGTTGAAGAGGAACCTCAACCATCAAAAAGAGAAAAGAAATTGGCATCACAAAGGGCATGAATGCAAAAGAGTTGTGCTAGGGGAGATGCAAATACCATAGTTGGAGACACACCCTCTACCGCAAGTGAATACAAAGGGACACCATTAAGCACAAGTGAATATGGAGGGACACCATCTACCATAAGTGAGTATGGTTGGACACCATCCACCACATCTGAAGTTAAGAGTACATCATCATTCGGATTTGATGAACAAGGTATGCCATCATCCCCATGTGAACCTCAAGGTATGTATTTTATTCCACCCTCGGTCGAAGGTACGCAATCTAGCCCACCTCAATTAAATATTGATGAAATTGCTAATGTTGAGATGTATGTACCTAAGAGAACACCACCTAGAATTTTGCGTAGAAAGCCAATGTTTTTTATTAATATTGATGAGGATATTTTGTAGCACATGGGAGGTAAGATTCTAGAATGCACTTGTAGAAGATATGCTGATAAGATTTGGAAAATGTTCTTTGAAAGGCTAAATGAGACTGGAAGATGTCAACTATTTGTTCAAATGATGCAGGGTTTAAAGTACAAAAACATCATGCAGACTCTTGGGTTGAGAAGATCGAATGCAACAAGTGAAAACACTATTGTGAAGAATCTAATGGATGCTTATGATAGTGTGGGTAAGACCTCATGCTCAAAGGATAGTAATGTCACCCGACGTTTCATTACATCAACTTTGGTAAGCTATCAAACAAAGAGATCTCGTCTCATTAAAAAGATAAGTGAACAAATGGGAATTAGTAGAAAAGCTTTATCAAAATGCACTCAAAGGAAACAAAGAATTGAGGTCACCGATTCAAATGAATTATGGGAATTCTTGGGAAGATTGGCACATAAAAATAGAAAAGTTGTTGAAGCATTGCAAACACTAATTGAAGATTATTGGAAGAATAATACAAGGCCATCTCTGAATCGAAGGGATGTCGTAAGAAGGAGAATTGGTAGTCAGAACTATGAGCCACATCCAAAGCATTTTTTGGATATGACTCAAACCCAATTTTTCATAAATTTCAAAATTCTTATCCTCAAATTAGTATTTCTCAAAGATTTTTTGAAATGCTTAAACCTTTTTATGTCAAGATAAATCACACATGCACTACTTGTTTCTATAGACTACATATTGAATTCGCTAACCATTATGATGTTTATCGTTCTATATGTTTAGATTTGCATACTAATGATGTTTTACAAGATTGTGGCATATAAGCCCCACCAAAATCTTCAAGAGAGTTCTTATAATTTTTTTTATGTCAAAAAGAGGATGGCCAAATATTCTATTGGACAACATGCTTGGATGGTTCATGTGAGTGTTGTGGTGGCTTGCAACGAATGCCAGTATGTCAACATATGGAAAGCATAGATGAGGTAGGGCATAAACTAGTAGATTTTGGGAAGTATAAAATAGTGGCATATGCTACAAAAGATGGGTCTCAAGAAAAAAGGTGTGATTTGGTTATTGAGAAGATTCCAGTGTATTAGTTTATGTCCATCTTTCATGAGAATCTAGTGTATGAGTATGCAAGGCATACCCATAGAGCCCAATGGCTGGACACACAATTCAAGCTATGCAAGGACACCTTTCCAATTGACAGCATAATATCAGTGGTTGAATTTGCAGAGATCTACACTCTACAACCACAGTGTGAGGTGCAGTCACAATATTACAACTCCACATAGGTTTCGATATTTGTGAACATAGCATTCATTCATGCAGCTGATAGTACATATGACCAAAGGAAGGTATTGAGGGAGTATCACTTTTATATTAGTGATGATCACACACATTCTTCGGAGTTCATGCAAGGTTGCTTCCAGATGTTCTATATTTATTTGGATCAAAGGGGCATAGCATACGGTCAACATATAATATGGTTGGATAACTGTGCGACATAGTTCAAGAACATGCGCATGTTCTACTAGTTGTGTAGGATGCATTGCACTATAGGTGTTCAACATATCTGGAACTTTTGTGAGGCTGGGCATGGAAAGGGGGAGCATGATGGTGCAAGAGCATGCACAAAAAGAGCATTAGCACAAGAAGAGTTAAAGTATAAAGAGAATGCAAAGTTGACATATGCAAGTTCAATCATCAAGTGGTGTAATGCTTCAATGGGTCCAGGTAATGAAGGTATGTCTTCAGTTTGTAGGTTTTTTTCATTGATGGATGATACTAACATTACACCATATGAGGATTTTTGTACACTAATAGGATCAAGTGAGCTACACTCTTTCCTTAGCTCAAATGCAGGTTCATGGAGTATCAATACATGTAAGATGGCATGCTTTTGTTCTTCATGTACAATGCATTCTTGGAATGATTGTGAGTCAAGGGAGTGGGTTGAAAAATGGTTGACAAGTTATCTTAGCCCACTTCACATATATCGCCCTCCAATGGCATTGGAACTAACACAAATGGAATCATCGGTCGAATTTGACCACGTATCAGATCTAGTTCAGCCAGGTAATATATCTACTTGCTTAGTTTTTCAAATTCCATATTGTTATCTTAATTTGTACTATATTTGTAATGTTGACTAATTTCAAGTGATTTTATGCACATATCAATGCATGACATGTTTATGGAGTTATTGCAAATGAAGAAAAAAAAGAGGGAATAAAGTATTACTTGTGTCATTATGTTGAGGCCAAAAATAAATTGGAAGCCCCAATTATAGATGGAGAAAACATTGAATACCCTACAAGCTTAGTTGCTATTACTGGAACGTGGCTTAGAAGGTACCCACATAAGAGTGTTAAACATTGGCTATTTGAGGACTTTGACATCCATCATAAGACTCAAACCTTGTTGTGGCATCCAATGTTCCTTTGAGAAAATATGGGGGTAAACTTTTGAACAAGACCTTGTGGATGGTCCATGAGTCTAACCATGAGACAATACTTGACACAATAAAGAGTAGAGCAGATCCAAATGGTTCATTGGATTAATTTGTAGGTATATGCACAATGGTTCTTATTAATTTACACTTGTATCCACATTAATTTGTTTGATTCCAATGCTATTATGTCTTATTTTACTTTGTCTATCTATAAGTAACCCGGTCAACATTGAATGGTGTCCCCTTGCAGAAAATGCAGATTTATAAGCCATCCAAGAGAAACTGAGGCATAAAAGCAATTCAACATCCCTATTTTGATTATGAAGCCAAATCTCAATTATGATTTTCAGCACTACAAAAGTGTGTGTGAAGCTTGGTGAGGGAATTTCAAGTTATTCATTTGAACTTAACCTTATTGTGAGCACCTATGATGTAGACATTATAGGAGCATCTCAAATTTTAAGATATTCTAGATTCATGAGAGGTGTTGTGTGAAAAGGTATCATGGAACTCGCAGTGAAGATGTATGAGTAGGAGTGAAAAAGGAGGTAACAAAGGTAAGTTTTCTTGGACTAATGAGGCTGATAAAGGGTTTGAATATCTAAAAATGAGAGTAGCACAACAACCTATACTTGTGCTCCCTAATTTTGATAAAGTTTTTACCATTGAGTGTGATGCTAGCAATCAAGGAATAGGGGCTATTTTGAGCCAAGAAGGAAGAATAGTTGCATTTTACAGTGAGAGGTTGAATGAAGCAAAGAAGAAGTATTCTTCCTATGATTTGGAATTGTATGATATGGTCCAAGCCCTCAAAAAGTGGAGGCACTACATGTTACCTACATAATTTTTTGTTTATAATGATAATCATGCCTTGAGTTTTTTGAATGCATAGAAAAAACTCAGTCATAGGCACATGAAGTGGGTAGAGTCTTTGCAAGCCTATAATTTCACAATAAAGCATAAGAAGGGCCAACTAAATAAGGTGGTAGATGTACTTAGTAGAAGGTCACTTGTAGTGCAAGAGATCCAAATCCAAAGCATGGGGATTGAAGCATTGAAGGATATGTATCATGAAGATTCAAATTTCAAGGAGGTATACAATGTTTGTGAGCAACATTTTAATTCTTTTCATGGTGAATTCTCTGACCTTTTATTGCAAAATGATTTTCTCTTCAAAGGAAGCCAATTGTGTGTGCATAAATGCTTAATGCGGGAGAATATCATAAAGGAGAAACCCAGTGGGAGTCTTGGAGGTCACTTTGGCCTTGACAAGACCTTGGAACAAGTAAGGAGATTTTACTATTGGCCAAAGTTGTAGGTGGATGTGAGAAGGTATATGGAAGGTTGCACAATATGTCAAAGGAAAAAGGGAACTTCATGAAATGCAGGGCTCTATCAGCCATTTCCCATTCCCAATAGGCCTTGGGAGTGTGTAAGTATGGACTTTGTCTTGGGGTTGCCTAGAACCCAAAGAGGTTTTGATAGTATCTTTTTGGTATTTGATAGATTTAGTAAGATGGCACATTTTATTCCTTGCAAATGCATCGATGATGCATCTCATATAGGAGGTCTCTTCTTTAAGGAGGTTGTTAGGATACATGGAATGCCTTTAAGCATTGTTTGTGATAGGGATTCTAAATTCATTGGTCACTTTTGGATGACCTTGTGGAAGAAACTCAAGGAAAAAATATGTCCTTTAGTTCAGCATACCATCCACAAACAGATGGAAAAAATGAAGTGGTGAATAGATCATTGGGAGACATCTTAAGATGCCTTACCAAGAAGCATGCACAAGCTTGGGATCTGATTTTACCTCAAGTTGAATTTTCATATAATGACTCCATGAATAGGAGCATTGGTAGAAGCCCTTTTGAAGTAGTCTATGGCATGGACCCTAGAGGGGTCTATGAACTAAGATATCTATAAGGAGTTTCTAAGAGAAGTGCTCAAGGTGAGGACTTTGCTATTACAATCATGAATATTCATCAACAAGTGAAGGAAACCCTTCAAAAGAATGTTGAGAAGTATAAGGAAAAGGAAAATTTAAAGAAGAGGAATGTCCAATTCAAGGTTGGAGAATTGGTGATGGAACACTTGAAGAAGGAGATACTTCCAAAAGGAAAGTATACCAAACTCATGATGAAGAAGATAGGACCTTGCAAGGTGGTATACAAGTTTGGCCAAAATGCTTATGAAATAGAGCTACCTCCTGGGGTGGCAATCTCTCCTATCTTCGACATTTCTGACTTGTATCCTTTCAAATATTTTGTGAATGTAGGTGATGGAGCAGGTACAACAACAATGGAGGATGAATATTGGGTGAAGGAACTACCCCCCAACCAACCTATGACTCTTGAATGCATCCTAGACACCAAGGAAAAAAAGAAGACTAGAAGGAAGGTTTACAAGGAATACCTGGTCAAATGGAAATGTCTACCTGAAGAGGATGCAACATGGATGTCAGAAAATGATATTAAACAACATGGAACTACTATAGAAGACTTGATCTCAAAGAGGACTTGATATCTTTTTCTTGCTTGGGAGTATGGTGTAGGAGCACCCATGGGTCTAAGGGACCTAGAATAATTTGTCATGTTTTGTTTCTTGGTTTATGGATGGAATAAGGTCTTATGGACCATTTCAATGCTTTGTAGTAGGTCTTCTAGGTTTTTGGTTGAGTTTTTGGTCTTGGTGACCAACTTCTTTGTACAACAAGGTCTCCATCTTCCTTTGTAAGTCTAGTGCATCTTGGAAAAATAAGGAAAAAGGATGCCTTGTTGTATCTAGCAACCTAAGGGGAGTCACCTTACTTTTTGAAAAGGTTTTAAATTCCTTTGAAACATTCTGGAAGGCTCTTTGTGGTCGAGTTGGTAGAAGTTGCTCACATTGCCTTAACTAGGCAATTAGAAGTTAAAGCTTGAGATTAGTTGTTTTCCAACGTCTCTCTTTTCAAAAGACAGTTGCAAGAAGTTTGAGGGAATTTTAAAGACTTAAAATATTCCTCTCTTGGTTGAGGCAAGGTTGATGTTGATGTTTTGAAGAAGTTTCAATAAGAAGTTTGTTGTTTCTCCTATGTTTTTCTGAAGAATTTGCTAATCTCGTACTTGGTACGCACTGTATGTTCACTTTCATGCTCCAAGCCCATAATGGTTGGATAGGTAAATGAATAATATTTCCTTTGGTGTTGGATTGGTGAGATTTCATTGAGTATCAAGGGAGATATTCCAATTTCTCTATCGGGTGGTCTAAAAACCCTTAAAATCAAGGTTTTGGGTGAAAAATGTATATTTCTTCCATTACCACATTGTAAAATTGCTAAATCTAAGTGGGGTGGAAGATATAAGGCTGTAATATCATTTCCTCAATGTTTTGGAGAATGGTAGGCTCATTGTTGGAAGTTGTACATGAATTTTGGCTTGACATCTCTATGTGAAAAGCATAATTGACAAGCAAAAAAAATAAGTTTTTTCTTGATTTTCAAGAATCTATTTAAGAGACACTTAGGAATGGTGAAAAAAGGTGTGGAGAACCTTTAGGAGTATGAATTTGGGCTTTGGGGTGAAGGGGAGAGCCTATATAGTCAAGACCTAGGTGTAGGTCTTTGAATTAGGCCTTTTGGAGCAGTGATAGAAAGGGCCATTGTGAGTGATGTTTTGATAGTCAAGCGGAAGGGTTTTGGAATGTTGTAGGGGTCCATCTTAGTAGTCTAAATCCATAGGTTTGGTTCCTTAACAATCTTCCTTGTGTTTTTTATTCTGACTTTCCTACCGAGCAAGGGTTGCAAGCCTTAAGAGAGAGTGAGGTCTAAGTCACCATAGTGATGGGAGTTTGTTGAAACCTAAATGCTAGAGGGTTTTTAAACCTTATTTTGACTTAATGAGACATGATCCAAATGTTTTCAATATTTTTGAGTAGTCTGTGTTGTGAACACTATGTTTGTGGGGTTTATCTCCTAAAGAATAGTGGAGTTTAGGACTCATGAGAGTATTGAGAGAAGCATTCAGTGGAGTGACTTTGCCATTTGTCATTGTGAGTTTTCCTTCCCTACCACTCTGCATCATTTCTAAAGCTTGGATTTTTGCATAGAATAGGCTTAGTCAATAAACATGATGTGAGTAATGTCTTGGAAGTCAGATGAAATGATTGAGGTGTAAATGGTTGATTGTAGTATCTTGGTGTTGAGGAACTAGTTGGTAAAAGTGAAAATTTGGTGAGTTGTTTAAGGAGTTGAATGATTCAGAGCTCTTTATCAAGTTTTTGCTTTGAATTCATATAAATTGATGATGAAAAATGTGTTTTAGGATTTGATGGATATAGGTTGTAACATGACATATTGGATTTTGGTTATTTTTCTTAGGAAATAAAATTTAGTGGAAGGGTGTCTTGGTGAATGATGAAAGAGTGGATTGTTTAGTGACTCTAATTAGGTTTCTTATGCACAAATCAATCATTTTTGCTGATAAATAAGATGTTTGAAGCTTGAGGATGATAAGAAGAAGTATTGCAATGAGTTGGCTTGTTGTTGCCTTGTGGTTTGCAAATGAAACAATGTGATTTTTGATGAAAAGAGAGAAATTTTAGTTGCTTATTCAATTTGATCTTCTCCTAATTCAATTGGGTCAAAAGTTGGTGCAGGAGCACCTAGGTCATCAAATACTTTTCAATTTTGCAAAAGAGATGAGTGTTCAAATTTGTATTCAGAAAATCACAAAAGGTCATGGAAAAATTATAGTAAGTATGTTCAAGGTCATATGAGGTCTTATTTGAATGTATTTAAGGTTATGGGTAAGTTCTAGGTGGTCAAAGTGGGAAAATGAAAACAATGCAATAATGTAATATTGTTAAAAGTTGTTAAATTGACAAAATCAAGGAAATAAGGCATATTAAGGTTTAAAAGGGGTAGTTTCAACCGATGGAAAGGTAGTCATGCAAAATGAAATATCTTTAAAAGGCATGTAAGGGAGAGAAAAATCAGAAGTTTGTGTTCTTGTAATTAGATTTTGAAATAAAAATTCCTTGTCTTTGAGTTTGCAACATTACTCGAGATTGTTTTGTTTTCTTGTGTTGTTAATTTAGGAACACCCAAAGTTCAATCATAGTGTGAATACATGTAATGAGGAGTTAGTTTCCAATTACAAGAGTTGTACTTGGTTAGTCTTAGGAAACAAAAGAATAAGAGGCAGTTTTCAGTACACGGTAGAGTCCTTTTAGAAGCAAGTTTGAGACTCCAATACAGTTTTTCTTCACTACTCCACCAATGTAGGTCAAGTAAATTGGTGGATTAGGTTAATTTTAGGATGTGTTGCATGTTTTTATGATTGTAAGTTTAGGGAAAAGCAAGAATACCATGGTGGAGTTGCTGCTACACTGGAAAATAGAGGATTTTCCTACACAAAGTGATGCTACAATCATGATTCATGAATAAATAAAGCATGCACATGATTGGAAATGATGTAGGTCTTGGAAGACATAAAAAATCATATTCCAGGTGGTGGCCAAAGAAATAGATGTTTGCAAGAGTATTTTTCACAAAACCATCGTTGATTTGTGCTTTTACACCCTATAAACGAGGGTTTATTAGATCAGAACATTTTCATGGTTTTCAATCCCTATAAATGGTGAAATCTTGAGTTATAAGACATTCTTGAAGACTATTTTGAGGTTTTGAGTGATTTGGAATGGTTTTGAAGGGTTCTCCTTTGTAAAATAGGCCTAATCTACTAGCCTTTCTTCAAAAGATAGTTTGAAATCTGATGATTATATTTATGTCAAACATCTAAGAACTTTGATATGTTGTGATGTGCTGGAAAGTGTTTCTAAATGTGCATTGAGTTTTTTAATAAGCTTTGAGATAGGAATATCACTACCCAATTCAATGGTTGACAAACCTACTAGAGGAATATGATATTGTCTGATCAAAACAAAGATGTTTGTTTAAACAGTGGAAAGGATGATATTGAGTGCTTGGTTACTATTAAACTAATGATATGATTGATGTTACTAAATTTTTTTAAGGTGTATAAGATAGGTTTGGTGACTTTGATGGTTGGATGGGTGAGTATTATGAAGCCTTTTGAGAAAATTGGTGATTAACAACAAGATGATAATCAAGATTTTTTTGTAGCATGAGTTTGTAACCTGTAAATAGACTATTGTAGTCAAAATATGGTGAGTATAGTGCTTGATAATGGACTGATAATAGTGAGGTATGGTTTAGTTGATTTGTTGCCTTCATGAATAAATGTAAGGATGAATTGTTCAAGTGTCAATAATCAGGTTTATGTTGTTTTTATGGTGGTTTAGAATGATATGAATCTAATTGATTAAGTCAAAGTTTTCTTTAATATGTTTTTTTCTTTGAACGAGTCAATTGGAATACTGATTAGTGGAATGATGAATGATGGCCTATGGAATTCCTAAGAGAATTTGAGTGGATTTTGGTTGAATGAAAAGTAGATTTCTGATGAAATTATATTTGATCTTCTCCTGATTCTATTTGGGATTGAAATCCCTTGAAGAAATGATGTTGACGGTGTTTGTTGGATGCTCTACATCAGATGTACCCTAATGATTGAATGTTTTGATATGATGCTCTGCATCACTAACTACCTTATCTCTGCTATTGCTTACTATTATGGTTTCATAGATTTTTTCCAAGCATCCATAGTTTTTCATGCTGGTGCAACTTTGCAATCACATGCTTCCATGTGAAGTAATTGCATCATGCTGCTTATGTTGACTTTCTAAACAACTATATTGTATAGTTGAAATTTTGTCATCTATCAACATCTAGTTATTAGTTATGGAATTTGAAGTAATGCTTTGAGTTTGAATGATGTGTAATGTAACGTAACCAAAAATATGAATATAAACTACACAAATCTATTAAGTAGAATTCATTAGTTAAGTTCTCTTTATTCTATTACCTTCGTGTATGTTTGAGTGAATCCAGTAGCAGTAGGAGGTGTTTGCTTGAAACTGCCAATATTAGCCTATTTAACATCCAAAATCACATGTATTAAAATACAATTCGTAAAACAATGCTATTAACATGTAATAAATTTATAATTGTTTACTAGTTACATACCCTACTGATAGGTGTACTATAGAAATAAGTAGGTGGAGGAAAAGTGTATCCATTCTCAACACTACGACCCTGCAATTTTATTAAAATAATAAAACTAAATTAGTTAATCATGCATTTCAGAATCAAAATTTAATAAATTAAATTCAATGAACATGCTAACTTTTACCTAAATATCAATGCCATATCCACAATAAAAAATGTCAACCCTCCTCTCCATCCCCGTAGCAGCATACAGATCCTGTGTGGCAGCATATGGATCCTGCATAGCAGCATATGGATCCTGCGTAGCAGCATACGAATCCTACGTAGTAGCCTCCTGAGTGTCGGTGGGGTCATATGAACAAGTCGCCCTGCAAGATTGACACACATGGGTTCGAAGGCCACCACCCAAAGACTCCCCTGGATGGTGTTGTACAATAGGGCTAATATGATGGATGACACTCTGGGTCAAGTGTTGATCGCTTGTAATGTCTCTACATCGACACTCTCCTTCACAATGACAGGCATAACAATGTGCTCACAAGGCAACCTAGCGAGAGGTCATCTCCCTTGCTACGTAGGATCCATCTATGCATAGGGCCTATACTGATCTGACCCCCTACCTCTCCCCTGGAACTCCCTCATATCAAAATAATTTGGGATTTGGTTCAATACAAACTCACTATATAGTTTCCTAAGAAAATATTGGGGGACTTCACAATTGTTGCACAGTGGGTAATCAAAGACCAAGTACCACCTATCATAAAAATGGTTCCTAATCTCTTGGTGGTGGCACCAATGAATAGGAAACCTCTTCGCATTGAGGCTAATATTTTGATTTGTTCTAGGGTCGGTGAATAAAGAGCACACATAACCTTTAATAATTTTCAAATCTTTTACTTGTTTATATGATAGTTTATCTGCATAATATGCCCTAGCTGCCTGCCTCCTATCTTTCCATCCTATTATTTGTTGGGTTATTGAATCTACATTTTTTAACATCTTTTTCATTGAATTTTCTAGTGTCATTCTTTCTGCAGTTGAAGCATTTGTTTCACTCAACCTACTAATAATATCGTCTACTTATTTTTTGTTGTTTTCAATTTCACTCAAATTTTGTTGAGTTCCAAGAGGGTGTTGAGTGATTGGTGGGGGAGGTTGATTTTGTTGAGGAGGATTTTCGTATTCTTCTTGTTGAGGATTTTCAAGATTATTTTCATCTCCTACAAATTAAAAAAAAAATCAAATCTAACCTTAAACAAACAAAATCAACTTGAAACTAAGAAATTCAAAACAAATAGCAAACAATGCTTACCTCCTGCACCTCTTTGTTGTCATGGCGCCATTTTTGCAAACAAAAAGAAACTATTGTTGATGAATTTTGTATAATTCCTCCTAGAATGTGAGCAAAAAAATGAGGGTTTTTGGCCATGGGCAGAGCAGAAAATAGACAAGAGAAAATGAATAGTTTTCACTTTTTTTTTTTTTTCTTTTAAAATGACATAACGCGAGCGCATTATAACACACTCACATTATGTCATTTTCAATCTTTTTTTAAAGTTGGCCACAAAAGTGTAACCCAACTTCATGCACCCGCCCAGCTATGATGCATTTTTCTATCACTAATTACATCTTGTTCAATTCAAATATTCATATGATGGTGGAGATTGAAACAAAGATGTATATATTTGTTAAGGAAGCTAGGAGTTCATACTTATGCATGTAAGACTAATAATGGTATAGCATTTATAATACAAAGTAATATTGGTTTCATGGTTATTCTCTCTCATAATGTGTATGTTATGAGTTACGATTGAAAGTGGTCAAGGATTTCTTTCATTTGTCTCTATCATTATATGATGGATGTTGAGTTTCATGTTTGCTTATCGGTTCAATGAATTGATATACATGCTTATGTGAGATTGATAACTTGTAATTAGTATGTGTTAGGATATTTCTAAGAAGTGATAATCCTGAAAGTCACAGAGGAATGTTCTAATGCAAGATTTCTTTGTGTTATAGGTGCTATTGTGAAAATTGTTATCAGGTTATATAGAAGGGTATTGAACCCATGCTTGGGATAAAGACACTGGTTCATGAAAGGTATTTGTGTCACACCTGCAGTGTTGAATCATTAAGTACTCAATCTTTTAATTATAAAATCTCAAGGGAATACTGTTTTTTTTTTTTTGTATCTACTCTCTCATATTCAATACATATAACATTGATATAATAAGCTGCCAACTTATTTGATGTATATTACTGAGTGGTGCTATGAGAGATATCTATTATTGACAATGTATTTGGTTGTAATTATGAAAAGCCTTTAGATATACATCGTGGGATCACCCTTCGGGGTTTCAAAAATCCAAAAGAGTAGGAATGGAAGTTTAGAAACTTCTATTCATTCATTTTCCAATCCCTTTAGTATTACTGATAATTGGAAATGGAAAAAACCATAGGTATTTCTAGAGATTAGTTTGGTTCTTAAAAAATAACCAACAGTACCTCATCATGGTTTTTGATTATGGTTTGATATTACTTTAGAGAATAGACAATATTAATTGAGACGATCACCTAGAATATTCTATTAATAATCCTTTATCTATGGATATAAGTCAAAGTGATGCTCATCAAAGAAATAAAACCAGTGCTCGATTTCCAATTTGATGTTCATCATCATCATGGTGGAGATATCTTAAAACTAGTGCTTGAGTTCTAGTTTGAAGGTCATCATCATCATGGTGGAGTATTCTAAGATATAAATGCACATCATGGTGATGAAGAAAGAAACACTAGAGCATAAGCACTCTAGATATCTCCTACATCACCACAAGAAGACTGATGAATCATTATGGCATGCTAGTGGTTTCACGCATCTCCTCGAGAGCCAAATAAACATGGCATAGTACTATGGTGGTTTCTCACATCCATGTGAAGGAAAAATGAGATGGATGAGGTATCAATGGGAAGTCATAAAGCCAAGTCTTTGTGGTGAATATCTCATACTTAAGAAAAAAATATTAAGATCCTCACATTAAATATTTTAGGGAACATATAATTTCTACTGCAGGTATAATTTGAGGAGTATGCAGGAGAGTGGTAGGATGCAATATTGCACTCAGAGTAGAATGTGAATGCACAAATGATGCAGAGTGAATATTTAGAAATAATAATCATGGGGTGAATATAATACTATCTTGGGAGCATATAATTTCTAATAATAATATAAGGTGCACTTATAAAATGTTTACACTAAGAAGTGAAACATTATTACTTGGGGAATTAAGAGAACATAAAAACCATGGAGTGGGTAATTATTTTTACCTAGAGAATATTTTATTAAATCTAATGAAAGTGCAAAGGTGGAATGTGAAATTGCTAGCAAAAAGAGAAAAATAATGACCATTTAAATTAATTTCACAAGGACACAAAAGAAAAGGATATTTTATTAAATTGGGTGAAGATACACATGTTGAAAAAAGGACAATAATAATTATTTTTTAGAGAGGCAAAGATAATGAAGATAGAAGTATTTTAAATTTCCCGAAGACAAATAGTTATTTTTTGATGAAGAGTTGCATCAAACAGGCGTGCGAAGGGTCATAACCCTAAAAATTCAAAATGTGTATATGTAGGATGAAATCATATCACAAAAATATTTAGAAGTAGTAGATTGGTTCATTCATCCACTCATCCATTTTCACACTTCAGAAACTACTATAATTAATGTATATCTTTTGAAGCAATATAATAGAGAAGATTATTCTTAATTGGAGAATTTATTGTCAATGTTCAATTGTTGTGTTTTTTTTCTTGCTTATATGTTATCATGTTGTCTCCAAAGTGGTCCTCTTATTTTATTCAAATTTATATAATTTTTCAAGACACATTTGTTGTTGTTGTGTGGTTGTCTTGATTGGGTTCTGGTTGGAGTGAATTAAAAATCCTTTCAAGTAATTCATTTTAATTGGTTCCTGCAAAGGATTAAAATCATTTCAAATTGGTTATTCTGATTGGTTTCCCTTGGGTTGAGAATTAAAATTCCTTTCATGGGATTACATTAGTTTAGGAAAATAACATTGGGATTTATAAAGAAGAGTACTGTAACTGACAAACCTGGACATTTGTATAAGGTGAAAACATTTGAAGTGCCTAACAAGTTAGAGTTAAGTTGAATAATAGGTTCACCTTTTTACAAATCCATCTCAATAATCATCATCCACCATCCAACTCCATTCACCAAATAGATTAGGCACTGCTCAAGTTGGAACAACTTTATACAAACTTTACTCACACATTTGATTGTTGAAACATCTACAATAATTAGCCTTGCATCTACTTCACCCTAATGTTCCATTGTGAGAATATTTCCCAAACTAGAGAACATATTCAAACCTTCAAAAATGCCTCATCATTTAGGTACACCCACCTAGGTCTAGTAGAGCTTAAAGAGTAGGGGGTTATCCACCTAATCTTCCCCATTCGTTAGCTAAAAATGTATTAAGAGACTAACACCCTTTAAGGTTCAAAATATATGTTTTTGAGACCTAACAGATTGGTAATTCTATTGGGGACAAATCAATATTGAATCCAAACCATTGTTGCTATAGAGTCATAAAGAATTCACATTTTCATTCACCTGACTTCATAAGGGGTTCTAGTGGGGTAAACCAAGAACATCAAAATCCATTTCATTTTCCTACTTTTGAAAAAGTGGGTGGCGACTCTATTAAAAAATCGATGAAAAATACAAAGACATTTTGTAACAACACCATTTTCTAGTCAAAATAAATATATTAGAACAAGAGAGAAGGCTTGAGTTGCTTTAGGAGCTAGCCCAACTTGCTTTACTTAGATCACAACATGCACTAGTCTCTAATTAGGTTGAGTATGTGGATACAAGTAGACCTTGGATCCAACAAGTGCATCAAAATATAATTAGACATCTTGGTAATGGATGTAGTGCATATCCTACACAACAAAAAATTTATGCACCATAATCATCAAACCAAATGAATGCTTATCCTATCCCTCCTGGTCAAAGATTAATAAACTAACAAGATCATGAATACAATCAATATACTGAGAATTATCAGTATCAATACCAAGTTCTTCATCAAAATGTGCAAAGCATTTTCATCCCTCTTGGAAGTTTCAATCAAAATGTGCAACAAGGTATATATGAGAATCAACAGCTTGAGAAGAAAACTGATGAATATTTACATATTCAGGAAAGAAGCCAAAGTCTCTTAGATGTAGTTTTTAGCATAAGGAAACATAAAGAAAATGTGGACGCTCTCTATTCAATAGAATGGTAGAAATCTAGATGCAAATACCTCTTAATTTCATGCCTGATAAGTTCGTATTGATTGAGCAGTTCATGAGAGTATATGAGCCAAATTTAATTTATTGACTTGAGTCATTAAAACCAGTTACTTTTGACCAAGTGGACAAATTGATGGATATCATAGATAATAAAAGTATGAGGATGCTATCAATATTAATGGTGACATCATTGAATAATATGGAGAAACTAATCAAGCAATACATCCAGCAGAAGAAATAGGTGCAAGTGAAATTCTTAATGATGATATTTCAGATTTAAATGAAGATGAAATTACTGAAGACCAATTTTCCACCATGGAGGATGATTGCAATATTGAATATGTTTCTAGAAACACACTTCCTTATGAATATATAAGACATGATTCAGATGAAGTGGAGGTACAAGCATGTAGGCATTGTCATAGCATTGACAACAATAAACTAGAAACTGAAATAAAAGAAAACAATATGCCCTACAACAATGAAGAGGGAAATGAATGTGATTAGTCCATAAATTATGGGTGTGCAAGTGAAAATAATTTCTATGAAAACCTACATGATGAAGATAAAGACGTAGAAGTTTTCTCTTACATATCAGATTGTGATTGTGGGAATAGTGTGTGTTATGAAGAATCCATTGAAAATTCAGATTTTGATGACAATCACATGTGGATTTGGAATTAAGTGGTTCTTTTAATTCTAATGAAGATTATGAGGGAGAAGCAATGAAAAATATGATGGAAGAGGGAAGTCCATTTGATGGTAAAAAAATAACACCTCCAGCTATAGTTGAGTACCATGATGATACAATTGATGAAGAAGAAGTTTGTACACCTAAAAATGGTTTTCAAATTTTTTCAAACCCATTGTATGATGAAAAGATAGAAGAAAATTACATGAAAATTTTCCAAGGTTTGTCGGAACACGAATTTAATGTGTACTCAAATCCACTTTATGATGAGGATGAAATATTTTCTAATAATCAGGATGATGTGTCAATTTGTAAAGAAAATGAATATAAAATGAATGCATCTAAGGGTATGTGTAGGATCATCATGGAAAAAACAAGCCCTTAAGTGGTAAAAAATTTAGAAAAATCAGAGTTCGGCAACTTGACTTAAAAATTTGAATAAGTTATCTATATTATTTCAAAAATATGTATAGAATATGTAGAAAATTGAATGTAGTTTCTAAACTACTAGGTTTGTTTAAAAAAAAAAATCTATTTGGTGAAAATTTGAAATTTCAATGTAGTGGTACTTAAATTTTAGGGAAAAAATAAGAAGTATGTGTTTGTCTAACCACCCTAACCACAATAAAATGATAATATTTTTTTATAATATTTTAGATATAAGTAAAGGACTCATGCCCCGATGTGATGCATATTTTTTTGTAATTTTTATCCAAGTAAATAATTAATTATGAATTTTTTATTACAACTTTATAAAAAATATAAAAAACTCGTATGTCTAACCACCTTGGTCAAAACTTCATGAAATTCAATTTTTTATATTTTCAATCCTATAGTATGTGAAGAATAGAATGTGACACATGTTTTGGATTCAAAAAATGTGATACCATTTGAAAGCAATAGATGTTTTTCAATCAGCCTATGAATTAGGACTTTAGTCATAATTTGAATAGAAAATGAATAATAATTACTTATTAAATCCAAAGTAAGCATAATTTATATCAATGGAAAGCTGAAAATATTCTTTAAAACCCTTTTAATTTCATCAATTTTGGGTAAAAAATAGTTGTCAGCCACATACCTATCATATTGCCACTTTTTGGCCCATCATGATCCTACACATACCCCTAAATTACCATTTTTTGATGATGAAAAAAGTGAAGAATACATCAGCAATGAGATGGATGAGGGACTATGTCCACTAAGTAGTGGAAAAATTTCAAATCTACTAACAATTGAATATTAGAAATATACACATAAGAATGATTTAGAAATTTCATCTTCAACATGCATTTGATTTGACAATGAAAGCACTTTGTGTGACAATGATGAGAAAACTCCTAAAGTTGATCAAGATTCCATGCCTATCCCTATTCAAGAGGAAATATATAAATCAAAATTGGAGATCTTGGAGAATTCATGGACAATACATGCTCATCATCAATTGGTTCAAATGTGCATAATGATTTCTGCATGGATCAAGAATTTGTGTCACTACCAATTAGTGATATGTAAGAGGTAGAAAATATTTCAGATCTGATTATCCCAAAAGATGTTGATGTGGAAGAATTTTTAGACTTACATGAGAAGCATTCAGATGGTGGATTTTTAGTATAGCCGGGAGATCATTTTATAATACATGATAGTGAGAAAAATAATGAGAAATGTTGCATTGAACATGAATACATTTTGTATGATGAAGATGGTAAGAATTTATCATATGATAATGGAAAATATGAACTATAGAATGGTAAAGGGAACATGGGTCGAGTTGAACCCAATTTTTTTCTCAAATTTTTCAATGAGAGTGGATATAATAGGGTAGATTGTATGAATGTTTTCAAATGGAATTTGATGAACCCAAAAAAAAAAAAAGGTAGATAGTATGAATGTTTTCACTTTGTTGCTCAATAAGTAAAACACATGGTCTTCTCTCCAGAGATATGAATTCTTTCTATTCCCACAAGGGGCATACATCCCTAGATGGATCCATTGTTGAACCTCAAAATTTGGTAAAAAGTTAAGTTACCCAAATTAAAAAAATTAGTTTCAACACTCTTAAATACATTTGCAAAATTAACTCCAGAGGCTTACTTTGAAAATTCACAAAATGAAGCTAGTGCAATTTCATGAAAAAACATCTTGTAAAAATGTTTATTTTCCATATATGAATGTGCATGCCTCAATTCAACTCCTTTAGGTCACTTTTGACAAGGTTTCAAAGTATCAAGTTGAAAGGTTTTGGGAAAGTTTTGTTGTCTACACAGTCAAATCTATCAAAAAGGGGCAACTTTGGAAGACAATAATTATCAACTAGAAGATTGTTATTATGAATCGATTAGTGTCTCAGGTTCTTCCCACCTTAATGTGATTTCATGCCAATGTTCAAAACCTCATCTCTTCATTTTTTATTTTTTCAAAATCAAATCCAAATGGGTTTTGTATAGTTTTGATATCTACACTTTTAGAAAACTATCATAGAGGTCAACTTTCATGCTTGATATTTTATGAAGGAGATGAAGTAATGAAAAACCATTTTGCACACATGTTCATTTGACATAAATGAACTAATATATAGGGTGGAAGCTTCTCAGAATAACATTTTATATTTTTGAAAATAGCAAGTTGGTGATTTTCAATTGGGTTTGATAGGAGCAGTTTTCAAAAAAGGCTGAGCAAGCAACTTTGGACATTAAAAATTTTCAATCCTGATGACTTCATGCCAATCCACTTGATGACCATACTCCCCTATCATAACTACACATTCTGGTGCATTTTTTAAGCTTCAGAAGAAATTTTGATCAGTCTTCCAAGGCAATATTGGAGGCAACTTGATCTATTTTTGTCACAGTGCAAGACGCTAGAAAATAAATTTTGAGGAATACCCACTTTAGTTTGAGATGAATTTTTGGGTTTTGATGGAATAATTGTCAGAAATAAAGCACCATAAGATTCAATAACCTAAGGCAATTCTCAAAAGGATTATACAAATGAGACCATTAATAAGTTCTTGAAAGGAAGACTAAATTGTTGAAAGAAAATGAAGCTCACATGCAAATGAAGATTTTAGTGAACAACAAATGGTTGCTTTAATTGTATCTAAACCATATATTTTTGGGACCCTATGGACTACTCTTTCACTTCTAGTATTTTAAATCTAAAAGGAGAGAGATAGGGCCAAAATTGTAATGATTCACTCAAATGAGGATGTATGCAATGTTGTTTTATGTAAATAAACTTAACTAAATGCAATTGGGTATGTGCAAGATCATGATGGGCCAAAAAGTGGCAATATGATGGGTATTTGTAGGGTATGTGGCTGATGAGTTTTTTTTAACCCAAAATTGATGAAATGATAAGGGTTTTTAAAGGAGATTCTCAGCTTTCCACCAATATAAATTAAACTTTACTTTAAATTTAATAACTAATTATTATTCATTTTCTATTTGAATTAAGACTAAAGTGTTGATTGATAAGCTAATTGAAAAACATCTATAGCTTTCAAATGGTATCACATTTTTTGAATCCAAAATATGCACCACATTCTATGCTTCGCATACTATAGGATTAAAAAAATAAAAAATTGAATTTCATGAAGTTTTGACCAAGTTAAGGTGGTTAGACATACGAGGTTTTATATTTTATAGAAGTTGTAATAAAAAATTCATAATTAATTATTTACTTGGAAAAAAAATACAAAAAATATGCATCACATCCAGACATGAGTCCTCTACTTATGTCTGAAATCTTATAAAAAAATATTATCATTGTATTGTGGTTAGGGCTGTCAGACAGACACCTACTTCTTATGTTTTCCTTGAAATTTAAGTACTACTGCATTGAAATTTCAAATTTTCACCAAATAGATTTTTTAAAAAATAAACCTAGTAGTTTAGAAACTACATTAAATTTTCTACAGATTCTATTTTTACATATTTTTGAAATAATATAGATAACTTATCCAAATTTTTAAGTCAAGTTTCCTAACTCTAATTTTTCTAATTTTTTTGCCACTTAAGGGCCTATTTTTTACATGATGGTCCTTCACATACCCAATTGACTAATCCAAATGACTGAAAATTAATATAAAAGTTCAATTACAACTATGTTTGAAAATACATTGTGATATGGAAACAATAAAGAAAAAGAATGAAATGTGTAGAGAAAAAAGAGATGGGTCCAATCAAAGTGAACCTGGGAAAAGTATGATGAACTTGGAGTGTCTTGGATGCTGACTAGGATCACTAGTTTTTCACAGTGGGACTCATTCTCCCATGGTGGTGAATCAATCCTACTCCTAGTGAAAAGGTGTCGGGAGCTAGTTTCTATCTATCAAGATCCAAAATCTAACAGAATTCAGATTTTCAATCCTAAGGTGGGAATCATTTTCCATAGGTGGCGAATCAGTCCTCTCCCAAATTTCTGAAAAATCAAGAGACAAATCTGCAACACCAAATCTAAAAATTTATGCTTGTCGGGTTGTTGAAGTTAGTTCTCTAGAAAATGAAAAAATAACTCTCCCCAAGCTTGAAATTGACTCAAGTTGGCTTGAATCACCTAGTTGACTTGGAAATGAATCTTCAACATAATAACCTATCGAATCTTCATACAAAGGGTTGTAAACAAACATGCAATAGGGGAAAAATGATTAAGGGTTAGTGATTTGGGGTTTTCCTTGGTCAAACCCCACTTTTGGTAATTAAACCCTTGAAAAGATAATGAAATGAAAGAGAAAGACAAACTGATAAAATGCAAGTGCTATCAACTTACCTAACCCATGATGATGCAAGTTTGAAGTAATTTCAATGACTACTTCAAAGTACTTGAATAGTGCTCGAGTTGTTGATGTAAAATGCTTGAATGATTGAATATGATATATGAATGTTGGAGGATGTAAATTAAGGTGAAAAACACTTATTTATACAATTCTTGTGCCTTAGTATACATTCATACCTTATCACAGGCTGACATCAAGTGATTTTGAATAAAATCCCAAAAGGAAATTTAAAATATTTTGAATTTGGGGCCAAGGGGGACTCATTCACCACCTGTGGAGAATGGGTCCCACCTAGGACCTAAAAAAAAGTGTCGGCAAAAAATGTTGTATTTAATGCTTTTTGTCAGGATAACATTCAAAAATACACTTAATTACAATTTAAGAGGGAATAAAGAGACCAAATAAAGCATGAGAAGGGTGTGAATAGTGAAAATATGTCTAGAAGAGCATGAAATCTTGTTACAAGACTTTACAACACTTCAAAAAAGGACTTGTTGATGAGTAAAAAGGTGGTTTTTTTGGTCAATTACATTAAATAGAGTCTAGAAGAATGTCGAAATGTCTTACAACACTTCACAACACCTTCACAAGACGTTGTTCTTTGAATTTTAGTACCTAAATTAGTATGTTCAAGCCATGTTACAACATGAATTCAGAGCAACATAGTTCCAACACCATGAAACAAGACCTAAAAGGCTATAAAAATGGCAAGGGGACATTTTTCTTTGACACATTTAGCCCCCACTTTAGTGAGAGGATGAACATGTTTCAAACTCATACTAAAGTAGCCATGAACATCGAGGTGAGGGTTCAAATGCAATTACATTAGCAAGAGGAAATGTAATAGTCAAGAGGGATGATCAAGCCCCTAGGATGAAGATCCCATGGCAAGCTAAACATAAGAAAAAGGGAACAC
Organism: Sequoia sempervirens; assembly: GCA_007258455.2. NCBI lineage: Eukaryota > Viridiplantae > Streptophyta > Pinopsida > Cupressales > Cupressaceae > Sequoia > Sequoia sempervirens. The sequence continues at coordinate 343,481,801 of VDFB02000017.1, forward strand.
ACAAGTTTTGAAAATAATTGGATCAAGCTTCATTCGTCAATCCAACTAGTTATGGAAAGAGATCTAGGCTGATTGTTTGAAAAGAGAATGTGTACTCACTCTAGGCCCACAAAAATTTAGGTTGTCTATGGGGTGAGAATGCCCAAAATTATATACTCACTTTGGGGCCATGTAACTAGTTGTTTGTAGGGTGAGAAAGCCCAAAAGGGTAAGATACATATGCTAGTTGGTATAAACTCACAAATAGAAAGGTGGCTATGGGGAAAATTCATGCTACTAGGTTGGGTTCCCACTCAACCATGTCAAAGTTATACTGCCTAATAACTTTAACAAGGCACCACAAAGCAAAAGGAATGTTCATGAACAAAAAAAAAGGGTACCACAATCATGAAAGTTGTGTTATGCAAGGTGGAAAAAAGGAATGAAAAATGTAAAATGTAAAATGTGAGAAGATGTTCAAAGGAGTCTTGCTTAGTTTATGCAAGGTCAGACACTTAGGAAACATTGTGCCTAATGTCTCTAAGAGAGGACCAATCAAAGAATAGTATATTCACAACTTAGGGGACACAGTGTGTCCCATAAAACCACTGAGAGGAATTCAATATGCTAAGATAGATCACACTTATGAAGGACATCATACCCAATATCATCGACAGAGTGATAAACGCATCACGTAAACAACAGGGCTACACTAGGAACCAAGAATGTAAATGAATTAATGGTAATGTATGCCCCCCACTTTAAAGGAATTGCTACACATCGTTTTGTGATAAATTATGTTAAAGTAGCAAAGGGAAGAAAAGGAAAAAATAAAACAATACATGAGAACCAACTTGGAAAGCCCTATGCCAAGTCATATATTTTGAAGTTAGGTTGCGTCATGTCAAAGAAAAATGAAAAACAAAGAAAGGGAGTCACCCCCTAGAAAATAAAGCACACCAAACACATAAGGGATCTATGGATTTGGGGTCAGTATGTTTGTTGCTACAATGTTTTAATGAAAGAGCTCAAAACCGTCATCATTCCCCAAAGTACATAGAACTAGAAGAATGACATAAAGAGAGTGAAAACAATGTAAAGTCTATTTTGGGTCAACATGGAAGAGACATTGCGGTCTCAACACTTTGCATTGTCCCCAAAAGGAAAACACAAGGGAAAAGAAAACGAAAAGGAAAAGGAAAAAAAAGGAAAAATATTTTGGGTCAACATGAAGGAGACATTTTGGTATTGATGCCTTGTATCATCCCCAAAAGGAGAGTACAAAACAAAAAAATAAAAAAAACAAAGATTTTTTGATTCATCATGGAAGAGAAATAGGACATCTCTACACTTTGTGTCATCCTAAAAAGGAAAACAAAAAACAAAAATTAAAAAGACAAGGACCTTTTGGGTCAACATGGAAGAGACATAGGGCGTCTCTATGCTTTGTGTCATCCCCTAAATGAAAACAAAAAACAAAAGTGAAAACAACAACGCATGACAAAGAGAGGAATATAGATACAAATAGATGAAGTGTACAAAGAGAGGGAACATCAAACACATGATATGTGGAATACAATATGCACATGAAAAGGAAAAGAAAAATAAAAAGAAAATCAAAAGGGAAAGTTACACAAATGCAAGTCAACCATCTAATAGGTCATCGACCTCCCAATCATGTTCAATGTAATGTGAGGGTGGTTGACTGTCCAAAGGAATAATTACAAGCATCAAACCAGGAGTCATACCAGGTTCTTGACTTGTTGGAGAGGATGTATCATTTAAGCTCATTGTATATGAAAATAAAGAATTTAAATTTTTATGCACTTCTTTGTCTATTTTTGCTATCATTGCATCACCATCACCATCATCATCAAGATTAATTACTATAGGAGGACGAAGGGTGATTTCTAAGGATGGATGGATTATAAATAGAGGTTGTTGGATTGGTTCAATTTGTTGCGATTGTTGCATTGGACTATCCAGTGGCAAGTAAGGAGTTGGAGGGTGATCATCTATTACTTCAGTCCAAGGTAAAGGCTAATTTTATTTATCTTCTTCTAGGTGAGATTGATGAGCAAGGAGATGACGATGATGCCTACATTTCCTAGCACCATGGTTTAGTTTAATTTTATTTTGGAGTTGTGGAGGTGTAAGAGTGGATTGAGTCATCATAGGTTTTTATACTTTCGAAGGGGAAAAAATAGAAGAAACCAAAGAGGATGGATCAACCACTTTCTCTTTGGCTTTATACACTTGTTTAAGGTGAGGAGGCTGAGTAGGGTTTGTTTCATGTTTCGTTGGTCATTTAAATGATGGTGGGGAAGTATCAAAGGGTGGTTTTTCAAGAGGTTGTATGGTTTGTTCAATGTTAGAATTAGGTTGAAGCATGGTTTCATCTATGATAGGAGGTGTGCAAGTGAATGGGGATGTGTGACGAAGAGATAATTGAGCTATCTTTTTGTCTTTAAACTTTTGATAAGCTACAAAAAGAAGTCCTTGTGAGGGGTGCTAGGTTCCATGGGTTTAGGCCAAAAGGCTTCTAATGAGAATTTACCTTTGGAAGATAAAGGATTACATCCAGTCTGGTGTATGGTGACTATCTCATTGTCATGTGAAAACTTCAAACACTTATGAACAATTGAGGGGACCGCTTTCATTGATTGAAGCCAAGGGAAGCCTAGCCACAAAAAAATTGGTCAGATTGTGGAGTAATTGAAAATGTTACATCCAAATTCTTAGGTCATATTTGTAAAGGTAGCATGATTGATCCAATCGTAGGGCATGCAAAATCATTATGTGTCTTAATCCATGCAATCAGTTTATTATAATCATCTTCATATAGTTCATGTAATACCAAAAAATACTCTATGATCACATTCTCACCACAAGCAAGATCTATTAATATTCCATTAGTGGGCTTGTCATAGATTTTTGGCCAACTATCTAGAGAGGACCATCAGGAAGCTTTTGTAGTATGTCTTTAGTAGAAAAGGTAATATCAAGTGATTTAGTGGTTTTTCTCTTACGAGGGATAACATATATTGTAGCCATAGGACTAAAATGGGTAATAGTAGGAGTTGTATCATGTTGTTCACTATTTGCATCAGTAGTCATTACATTAGTCTTCGAAGGTTCACTAACCTTGAAAAATGAGGTTGTATGTTTAGGCATAGGATTGGTGAAAATTTGTTAATTATGGTTAGGGGGTGCAATAGACTTATTTCCTTGATCATTAACACCCTCAATGGACAAATGGCCTAACTCAATTATGTCTTGAACTAAATGTTTTATACACTTGAAATGTTTAGTTTCATGTCCATTTTGGTGATGAAAGTGACAATAAGCGTTAGGCTTGAAATTGGGTGGGAACGGTTGGTTTGGATCAAGTGGTCTAACAAGTGACAAAGTGAGCATGCATTTTTGAATTAATTGGTTCATTGTATTATGAGAGTGTCAGGTAAAGGAGTGAATTGTCTCTTTATATCCCCATAATAATAAGGGAAGACTTTCTTAACAATGACCGTTGAATTTTGAACTTGTTAGGTTGGTAGCGTTTGTGGTTAAGGAGGCAGATTAAACTGTAAAAAGCCTCTATTAGGTTTGCAGAAGTTTTGAGTGTTATTTTGGTTTTTATTGGTGTGTTCAAGTTTTTCTACTTGACTAGAAGTGCATTTGGAATCATGGCTTGAAATTAAATTTTGGTAATCACATAAGGTTGTACACAAATGCATGAATAAAGGGAATTTCATCATGGTGAGTTTATTCTGAAGGTTGGTGTGAAATTTTTTGATGAAAATATTTTACACATGTGCATCTGGAATCTTGACATCAATTTAAGCATATAAGGATTGGTAACTTGAGATGAAATCCATCACTTTTTCATTATTTTTTTGTCTACATATCATAAGGTTTTCCATTGTCTTTTTAGGTGTAATGTGAACTTGGAAGTGACTAATGAAAGCATCCACTAATTCATTGAATGAATGGATTGAATGATTGGGCATGTCAGAAAACCATTCTAATGAAATATCTTTCAAGGTCCTTGGAAAACATTTTGCTAAAAGTTTATCATCAAGGATAAAGTCACTACACAAAGCTATATAAGCATTAACATGGTTGATATGATCTCCTTTTCCTCTGTATTTCTCAAATCAAGGCATTTCTATCCCTTGTGGCATCAGGGTACGTAATATTTATAAGGATAAGGGGTTGCTATAGACATGATATGTGGGTGGAGTGGTTTGACCTTGACTAATGGTGGAAATTTGATATTTCATAGATGAAACATTGGTAAGGAGTTGTGTAAAAAGGGGATCGGGGTATGTGGGTTGAGGTGGATGGGAAAATGGTGATGGAGTGTAAGTGATGTTAACGGAAGTGAAAGGAATGCTAAGGGGTGTGAAAGTGGTGGAAGGGAGTTGTGATGCCACAAAAGAAGTAGGAATGCTAGTGGAAATCATGAAAGAAGTAGTTTGATGCATAGTTGTATGGACTTGCGGATTGATATAAGTTGGTATGGATGCTATGGTTGAAGGGGGAGGAATTTGAGGTGTGCCTTGGTTTACAAGAATGTTTGTGGATTGGGTATTTGATTAAGAGGCATGTTTATTGTAAATATCAGTAATTTTCTTCATCACTTGCAAGCCATCATCACTTCCAATCAAACGATGAAGATTCTCAGTCATGGGTATGGCAGTGGTGGAAATATTTTCAAGTGACAAGTCTTGTTGTCAATGTGAAAAGTCCTCATGAATATTAATGGCCTTTTCTTGCGGAAGGGAATTATTTTGGTCGTAAAAACTCATTGGATGGAAAGGTGAAGGCATGTAAGTTGTATTGTTAAGGCCTAATGCACCATTGTCCATACTAGGAGTAGGAGCTCAGGAGATCCCAAGGTCCACAATGAAAGTGCTATCATGGAATGCCATGAGTCTAGAACTTTTCCTCACTAAAGTATTATCAACGGGGCACCAAACACTCACATAAGTACCACAATGGATGGGTGAATGAAAATACAAGCTAATATAAGAGCTCTAAAATGAAAATAACAAAGATTCTACTAACTGTAACAAAGATCCAACTACAAGAAACAAAAATGCAAACAAATGCCAGAAAAATGCCAGAAATGTTGTCTAAAATGTGCAGAGGGATTGATTCGCCCTAGGTGGCGAATGAGTCCCAAGATGATGTTTTTTAGTGTTTTTTAGAAATTTAAAGATGATTTTAATGGTTTAAAGAATGTAATTATAGATGTAGGATGTATATTTTGACTTTTTTCAATGAGATGTAATGCAAAAATGAAATCTAAATGAATTTTTCACTAATGAAAAATGAAAAGTCCTAGAATGCAATAACAAATCAATGTCCTTATTGAATGCTAATACAAATGGAAGCTAAGATGCAATATGTGAATGTAATTAGAAATCCAAAGTGTTGAAAAGTCAAGTTCACCAAGATTAACTATAGATTTTTGGGACCCTATGGACTGCTCTTGCACTTCTAGGGTTTTTCCCCTAAAAGGAGAGAGATAGGGCCAAAAATGCTAATGATTCACTCAAATTAGGATGTATGCAATGTTTTTTTATGTAAATGAACTTAACTTAATGCAATTGACTAATCTATATGATTGAAAATGAATGTAAAAGTGCAATTACAACTATCTTTGAAAACACATTGTGATATGCAAACAATAAGCAAAAAGAATGAAATGTTCAGAACAGAAAGAGATGGGTCAAATCAAAGTGTAGCTGGGAAAATTATATTGAACCTAGAGTGTCTTGGATGCTAGCTAAGATCACAAATTTTTCACAATGGGACTCATTTGCCCAGGGTGGCAAATTAGTCCTACTGGTGAAAAAGTGTCGGGAGCTAGTTTTTATCTATTAGGATCTGGAATTTGACAAAATTCATATTTACAGTCCTAAGGTGGGACTCATTCATCATAGGTGGTGAATTAGTCCTCTCCCAAATTTTTGAAAAATTGGGAGACAACTTTGCAACACCAAGATCTGGAAATGTTTGCTTGTCAGGTTGTCGAAGTCGGTTCTATAGAAAATAGACAAATAACTCTCTCCAAGATTGAAATTGACTCAAGTTGACTTGAAGCACCTAGTTGACTTGGAAATAAATCTTAAACACCTAACAACCTATCAAATCTACATACAAAGGGCTACAAACAAATATCCAATAGGGGAAAAATGATTAAGGGTTAGTGAATAGGGGTTTGCCTTGGTGAAACCCCACTTCTGGTAATTACACCCTTGAAAAGATAATGAAATGAAAGAGAAAGATAAACTAATAACATGAAATCTCTATCAACTTACCTAATCCTTGATGATGCAAGTCTAAAGTATTGTCAATGGATGCTATAAAGTACTTGAATAGTGCTTGAATTGTTGATGTAAAATGCTTGAATGCCTGAATATGATATGTGAATGTTGGAGGATTGTAGGAGATTATGGATGATGTAAAATGATGTGAGAAACACTTATTTTTATAATTTGTGTGCCTTAGTTTCCATTAATACCTCATCACAAGTTGACATCAAATGATTTTGAATAAAATCCCAAAAGGAAATTTAAAATATTTTTAATTTGGGGCCAAGGGGGACTCATTCACCACCCATGGTGAATGGGTTCCACCTAGGACCTACAAAAAAGTGGTGGGAAAAATGTTATATTTAATGTTATTTGTCAAAATAACATTCAAAAATACACTTAATTACAACTTATGAGGGCATAAAGAGACCAAATAAAGCATGAGAAGGGTGTAAATAGTTAAAATATGCCTAGAAGAGCATGAAAGCTTGTTACAAGACTTTACAACACTTCAAAATAGGACTTGTTGATGAGTAAAAAGATGGTTTTTAGGTAAATTGCATTAAATAGAGTCTAGAAGAATGTAGAAATGTCTTACAACACTTCACAACACCTTCAGAAGACATCATTCTTTGAATTTTAGTACCTAAATTAGAATGTTCAATCCATGTTACAACATAAAATGAAAGCAACATAGTTCCAACACCATGAAACAAGACCTAAAAGGCCATTAAAATTACAAGGGGCCATTTTTCTATGACATAGTATCAAAGGATTTCTATTATCTAAATGAACTGAATAAATCTTTATCATATAATTTTGGTGTTGGCTCCTTGTTTAATATGTCAAAGGCTTTTGATTATGCACATGATCTAATTTCCAACACCATTTATGAGTATTCCACTCTTTACACAAAGGTGACATAATTAGGTAAATGGTCAATGGAAGAAGGAATGCCCCATAATTGCATTCGTGAAGAAAAAATATAGCACACACTGGAATTTTCCTTACAATACCAAAGCTTTGATAGGTTAGAAGATCTAATCATAAGAGATGATCAAATACTATTACATTGAATCAATGTTTCTTAAATATTTTTTAGTAGAAAATAGTATCAACAGGTGTTTTCAAGAATCTTGGAGGAATCTCATAAAAGGAGACAAGGATGATGCCTAAATTTCCTTTTTTCCCATTATCCAGACTTGAATTCAAAATTACAAAATAAGTCAATACATGATTATTGTTTTGATACCAAAGACCAAGACATAATTTTGTGAGTTTTCAAATTCTTCCATGCATCTAGAATGCCATAAGAGGCAGTACTACCAGATTTTTAGATTATACAAAAAATAGATTTGTGAAAAGGCTTTGGAAATGATTAAAATTAAAATGTTGTGAAATAGAAAATGAAGAGTAAATTGCATCCTATGCTAGTATCCTCCATGCCTATACTAAAATTAGAATCATTCATCACAATAAACACACATAAAGGTGCAATTGAAAGACAATTTCTACTAATTGTGGCCACCCTTTACATAGGAACTCCTCTTGTTTCTATGAGCTTGGAAGAATGGTTGCATTTTTCCTATGCTCCTATACACATCCATAATGTACATTTGTCACATTCAAGTTGGAGTTTATTAACCTTAGTCAACATAAGTGGCCGAATGAGGAGGTATTAGATGTTGAAGGTGTTATGAAGATATGATGCATTATCTACATAAATGATCTTGCACAATTTTTAGGGAATTTCCATTGGAAAAGAAATGTGCATCTAAAGAAACCTCCATCAAAACAATTATAGGAGAAAATATCTTAGCACAACCATTTATTGTAAAATGTATTGATTGTAGCACAATCACAAGTGAGGAGTTGGAAATGTTGGAAAAACAAGGACAGACAACTAAGAGGGGGGTTAATCAATTGTCACAAAATAATAAAATTTTCAAACTTTACCTCACTTAATCTTAGATTTGATGAATAAGCAATTAACCATAAACAATTAACACATCAGAGAGACAAAGAACACCAAGATTTTTTACGTGGAAACCTTGTTAGGTGGAAAACCATAGTGGATGTTAGTCCAAAAGATTATACCCTATTAAAAGTATAATAAAATCAATCAAGGGGAATGCATATGCATTTAGGCATACTTTCTAGAGCTCACTACTCAATTACTGAAGGGGCTCACTACCCAACAATACAAAATAGGATAAAAATCTGGAGGGTATGAACTCAGAAAATAGCTTCTACACATAGCTAATTACAGTTCCAATTAAGTACATAAAAATCCTTCACAAACTACTTCACACTTCACTCGATCTTCTTCACGCTCTACTCTACAATCGAATGATATTCACACATACACACATAGGAGCACACCCAACACACAAAGAACTCTTTGCACCAATGAAGAAATCACTCTTATATATCCGCTACATGATATTTCATCAACAACTTAGTCAGCCAGGAAAATAAAAAATATTTGCAATGTCGGCCCAAATTGACAAATAAATTTTAATGTGAATCCACCAAGTTTGGCCACAACATAGTGGAGACCCAAATTAATATCTCCAACACAAAAATAATTAAATTAATTTCACCTCGAAGATCCACAAAACACTACCATCATCATGTCAGTTGGGAACATGAAAAACCAAACATGTGCAAGAAAAGATCTTTGACCACTAGCATACTGATTAATGTGGACATACTAAAAATATAGAGCATGATCTAGAGACATCCAAAAACATTAAGAAACAATAGAGAAGCATCCACAACAAAGATATTTCTAGAATCACACTTTCACTCAGGAACACTAATAGATACCATAGAAATATTGTCAGACAACAACATGGTCAAATCTATACACGAACCTTTGAATCTTTCGGTAGATGATCTAGATGCTCTCAAGAATAATCCCTTTAGTCCACAACAATAGAACTTAAACATAAAGAACAAGATGCCTTCATGACCTGAACAGTTCCACTAGGAACCTGGAACACTTTCTTTTACAATTTTCTCCATATCCTTGACATATACAGCCTTGGATACACCAAATGCTAATAGTGTTGACATCAATGACAACCACATATCAGCAACACATCCACAACATTTGACATCAATGGAAATGGTAACCATGACCTTTCCATATATGCACTATTAACCACATATCTGCACATCTGACTACTCCCCCTGAGTAGCAACCATGAAAAGATCAATCTCGATCAGAATATAGCAATGTAGCTCATAGATTAATGCAAGTAAATGCATCTCTTAGTTCTTGTTAGGAGGGGTAATTACCCCAAGCATTCCTCTAAGATACTCAAAAGTATCCTTCAGAAATGTGTTAGTAAAGATGTCTGTAATTTGTTCTTTGGTAGGCACATACTCCAATCTGAGTTCTCTCTCATTCAATTTCACCCTCAAGAAGTGAAACTTGATTGACATATGTTTAGTCATAGAATGGAGCACTAGATTCTTTGAAATATTTATTGCACATGAATTTTCACAGTATATGGTAATAGGCTTTTCATATATCACCCTGATATCTTTCAACATTTGTTTCATCCATATTACTTGAGTACAATTGTTTGCAGCAACAATATATTCTACTTTAGTAGTAGATAGAGAAATGAAATTATGCTTCTTGCTTAACCAAGATACCAGCTTCTTCCCTAGGAAGAAAGAGCTACCACTAGTACTTTTCTTGTCATCTACATCTCCAACTCAATCTGCATCGGTATATGCACTCAATGTGAGATCATCATCCTTTGGATACCAAAGCCCAAATTCAACTATTCCTTTTAGATATCTAAAGATTCTCTTAATAGTAGTCACATGTGATTTTTTTGGATCAGCCTAAAATCTAGCAACCATACATACAACATTCATAATATTTGGTCTAGTTTGGTTTAAATAATGCAATCCACTGATCCTTGACCTGTATCTAGTTTGATTCACCTTAGGAGAATCATCATTCTATGTTAGCTTGCATCTGGTCACCATGGGATTACCAACATGATTTGATTCTTCCATTCCAAATTTATTCAGTAGCTCTCTCACATATTTGGATTGAGATATGAAAATTTCTTTATCTAACTGAGTAATTTGCAATCCCAAAAAAAAAAAATCATCTCTCCAATCATACTCATCTCAAATTCATCCTTCATCTCATTAGCAAACTTCATACATAGATTGTCATTTCCTTCAAAAATGATCATTAACAAAGACTTATATAATTAACTCTTTATCATGATCCAATTTGAAATATAAGTTGCTATCAATAATACCTTTAGTGAATCCAAGCTTTAGTAAGTATTTGTCCAATCTAGCATACCAGGCTCTAGGGGCTTTCTTAAGTCCATATAGAGCCTTCTTCAAGTGACAAACCATATATTCCTTGTCACTTAGTTGAAATCCATCTGGTTGTTCAATGTATATTTCTTCTTCTAGTTCTCCATTCAGAAATGTCGACTTCACATCCATCTGATAGACTTTATAGTTTTTCTATGTAGCATAAGCAAGAAATAATCTAACAGCTTCAATTTTGGCAATAGGGGAAAAATTTTCTTCAAAATCTACACCCTTCATTTGAGAATACCATTTACATACCAGTCTTGCTTTATTCTAGACCACTTCACCTTGTTCATTTAGCTTGTTTCAAAACACCCATTTAGTACCAATCACATTTTTGTCTTTAGGTTTGGGAACCAGTATCCACATGTCATTCTTTTCAATTTTTGTTAGGTTTTCCTTCATAGCTTCCATCCAGTGTTCATCTTAGCAGGCTTCAATGAAATTTTTAGGTTCAATATTGGAAATCAGGAAATATTCTTCTGCAATCTTTCTTCTAGTTTTCACTCCTTTATTCGTATCTCCTATAATTTGAATTTCAGAATGATTTAGCATTACATACCTTAGATTTTTGGGACTTTCATGATCTTCTGGTTCTTTTGATCTTTCTTTTGCACTTTCACTTGTTTGTGCTTCCTGATTTACTTGATTTACCAGAATAAATTGAGGTTGCTTTACTAGAACATATGGAATAATCTGAATTTTATTTGGTGTCTGAATATTTTTCCCTTTGTTTGTACTATTTTCATTTGAATCATATCCATAATATCTAGATGATTTAGCAAAATACCCATCAACTCTGACATTTGCACTCTTAACCATCTTTCTCAATCTTCTGTTATAGAATTGGTAGGCCTTGCTTTTAGTAGAGTAACCTAAAAAATATTCCTTCATCACTTCTTGCATCAAACTTTCCTATATCGTCAACTCTCTTGATATAACATTTTCTTCCAAATATCTTGAAATATTCAATAGTAGTCTTGTAACCAAACAATAGCTAAAAAGGAGTCTTACCAAAATTGACATTAACATTTACCCAGTTTAAATTGCACATAAGAGTGCTTACAACTTCAATCCAATAGATTTGGGGCACATTTCCTTCTATCATCATTGTTCTAGCAGCATCCAAAATTGTTCTATTCTTTCTTTCTGCAACTCCATTCTATTGAGGGGTTTAGGGAGCAGATAATTTTCATATGATTCCATGTTCTTCACAAAAAGAGTTCAACTCCTTGGAGGTGAACTCACCACCTCTATCAGATCTCAAACAATTGAGTTTTAGACATTTCTCATTCTCTGCCATATCCTTGAAACTTTTAAACTTTTCCACTGCTTCACATTTTTCTCTTAAGAAGGGAACCCACATCATTCTAGAGTCATCATCAATAATCAACATAAAGTACCTTTCTCCATGAATATTTTTGACTCTGGAGGGACCATAGAGGTTAGTATGTAGCTGCTCCAGTAAGTCATTTGAAAGAAACTGATTTCTCTAGAAGGAGACTCTAGTCTATTTATCCATCTGGCATTCCTTACAAAATGTGTTAGTAGGCTTCACTAACTTAGGTAGATCTCTTACTGTTTGAGTGGAACTTACCTTGAAAATGTTGTCAAAATTTACATGACATAGCCTCTTATGCCACAACTAGATTTCATCTAATTGAGAAATTAAATAGCTCCCACTAGCAGTATTCAGGTGAAAAATATTACCTTTTGTTTGTTTACTTGTAGCAATCATATTGCTAGAACTTCCACGTATCTTGTATATTCCATCTTTGAATTGTAGATCATAGCCTTTTCCCCCCATTTTTCCAACACTCAAAAGATTGTGTTTCAATCCTTCAACATAGAGAACATCATTAATGTCATGAAAGTGGATGAGTAGGTTATTGACAGTGGATGCTCACATCATATGACTACTGATAAAAACAAATTTGTAATTCTAGAAAAATATGATGGTGGTGTTGTCTACAGTCCTACCACATTTTCCATCTCCAAATATGTCAGAGCACTCATCAAAGCTTCAATATCCCTTATATTTTTTTTAGCATCCTTGATCTCATCAACAGTGGAGGGACCATTTTGAGGAATAACATATGGATCTTTTGTAATATTCTAGTAGGCTTCAACAATACACCTTAGGTGACATTACATCTTGAATTTCCATAGTGAGCAGTTAGTTCCATCAAATCTTGGACTGTCCTTCTTGAATGTTTCCATCTCATATCACCTCAAGCTTTTAGACTTCTTCAGAGGAACTTGATTTGATACCAATTGTTGGAAAAACAAGGATAGACAATTGAATAAGTTTTCACAAAATAATAAAATTTTCAAACTTTACTTCACATAATCTAAGATCTGATGAATAAGTAATTAACCATAAATAATTAACACATCAAAGAGACATAGAACACCAAGATTTTTTTACATGGAAACCCTGTTAGGGGAAAAACCATGGTGGATGTTAGTCCACAAGATTATACCCTAGTAAAAGTATAATGAAATAAATCAAGGGGAATGTGTATGAATTTAGGAACACTACCTAGAGCTCACTACTCAATTACAAAAGAGGCTCACTTCCCAATAATATAGAATAGGATTAAAATCTGGAGGGTATGAACTGAGAAAATAGCTTTTGCACAAGCTTGATTACAGTTCCAATTAAGTGCATAAAACTCCTTCACATTTCACTCGATCTTCTTCAAACTATGCTCTATAATTGAATGATATTCACACATACACATATAGGAGAACACCTATCACATGAAGCACTCTTTGCATCGATGAAGCAACCTCTTATATATCTACTACATGAGATTTCATCAACAACTTAGTCGACCAGGAAAATAAAACATATTTCCAATGTCGGCCCAAATTTACAAATAAATTTTAATGTGAATCCACCAAGGTCATCCACAACATAGTGGATACCCAAATTAATATCCCCAACACAGAAATAATTCAACTGATTTCACCTCAAAGATCCACAACATGCTACCATCATCATGTCAGCCAAGAACATGAAAAACCAAACATGCGCAAGAAAATATCTTCAACTATGAGCACATTGATTAATGTGAACATACTACAAAGATAGAGCATAGTCTAGAGACATCCAAAAATATTAAGAAACAATAGAGAAGCATCGACAAGAACTCAGATTTCTAGAATCACACAAACTTCACTCAGGAACATTGACAAAGACCAAAAAAAAACTATCAAAAAACATGATCAAATCTATACACGGACCTCTGAAACTTCTGGTAGATGATCTAGATACTCTCAAGAATAAACTCTTTACTCCACAATAGCTGAACTTCAACGTAAAGAACAAGACGCCTTCATGACCTACGCAGTTCCATTGGGAACCTAGAACACTTTCTTTTACAATTTTCTCAATATCCTTGACATATAGGGCCTTTGATACACCAAATGCTAATATTTTTTACATCAATGACAACCACGTATCAACAACACATCCACAACATCCAATAGGAAACAATTACTACAAACTTCAAATCGAGTTCCTTGAAGATAGTACTTCCTAAGGGTTTTGCATTATGGTTTGATATTGCTTTAGAGAATACACAATATCAATTGAGAGAGTCACTTAGAATCTTTGATTGATAACCCTTTATATGTGGATATAAATCAAAATGATGCTCATCAAAGAAATAAAACTAGTGCTCATGTTCCAGTTTGAGGGTCATCATCATCATGCTGGAGATATCTTAAAATAAATTATGTAAGTATTCTAAGATAAAGACGCATATCACAAGGATGAAGGAAGCAACATTAGAACAAAATCACTCCAAATATCTCTTGCCTCACTGCAAGAAGACTAATGAATCATTGCAGCAATGCAATGGTTTCTCACATCCACTCAAGAACCAAAATGACATGGTACATTACTATGGTGGTTTCTTACATCCACGCATAGGAAAAATGAGATGGATGCAGTATCATGAGGAGGTCATAAAGCCAAGTTTTTGTGGTGAATATCTCATACTTAAGAAATTTTTATTAAGATCACCATGTTAAAATTGTTTTGGGGAACATACAATTTCCACCATGGGTATAATTTGAGTATGCAGGAGAGTGGTAGGATGCAGTATTGTGGTGGGAGTAAAACCTAAATGTAAACATGATGCAAAGTGAATATTTAGAAAAAAATAATCATGGGGTGAATATGATACTATCTCGGGAGCATATAATTTCTAATAATAATATAAGGTGCACTTATAAAACATTTTCATTGAGAAGTAAAAAATTCTTACTTGGAGAATTAAGAGAACATAAAAACCATGGGGTGGGTAATTATTCTCACCCAGAGTGTATTTTATTAAATTTGGTGAAAGTGTAAAGGTGAAATGTGAAAATTGCTAGCAAAAAGAGGAAAATAATGACCATTTAAACTAATTTCATAGGGACACAAAATAAAAGGATATTTTATTAAATCAGGTGAAGATACACATGATGGAAAAAGGATGACAATAATTATATTTTATGAGAGGCGAAGATAATGAAGATTAAAATATTTTAAAATTTGTTGAAGAAAAATAATGAAGAGTTGTATCAAATGGGCGCATGAACTACCATAACCCTAAAAATGAAAAATGTATATATGTAAGATGAAATCATATCATAAAATAATTAGAAGTAGTAGTAGGTTAGAAAAATCATCAGTAGTAGTAGATAGTTTCATCCATTCAACTCATCCATTTTCACACCTCAGAAACTATTGTAATTGATGTATATCTTTTGAACCAATATAATGGAGAAGATTGTTCTTAATTGGTGAATTTTTTGTTGGTTTTTAACTATTGTGTCAATTTTCATGCTTATATGTTGTTGTGTTGTCTCCAAAGTGGTTCTCTTAAGTTATTCAAATTTTATATAATTTGTTAGGACACATTTGTTGTTGATGTGTGGTTGTCTCGATTGGGTTATGTTTGGAGTGAATTAAAAATCCTTTCAAATAACTCATTTTAATTGGTTCCTAACAAGGATTAAAATCCTTTTAAAGTGGTTATTCTGATTGGTTTCCCTTAGGTTGAGATCTAAAATTATTTTCATGAGATCACAATAGTTTAGGAGAATAACACTGGGATTTATAAAGAAGAGTACTGTAACTGACAAACCTACACATTTGTACTTGTAAGGTGCAAACATCCAAAGTTCCCAACAAGTTAGAGTTAAGATGAAGAATAGGTTCACCCATCTTACAAATATGTCTCCATAATCATCATCCACCCTCAGACTCCATTCACCTAATAGATTAGGCATTGGTCAAATTGGAACAAATTTATACAAAGATTACTCAAACATTTGATATTTGAAGCATCTACAGTAATTATCCTTACATCTACTTCACCCCCACATGCTATTGTGAGTAGATTTCCCAAGTTAAAGAACATATTCAAACCTTCAAATATGATTCATCATTTAGGTACACTTTCCTAAGTCTAGCAAAGCCTAATGAGTAGGGGGTTATCCACCTGATTTTCCCCGTTAATTGTCCAAAAACATATTAAGAGACTGGCACCCTCTTAAGGTTCAAAATAAACATTTTTGAGAAGTAACACAAAGTATTCCCCCACTTTAGAGAAATTGATAGCACCAAGCTATGAGAACTTAATTTAAAGTATCAAATAATAAATTTTAACAATAAAGAAAACGTGAAAGCTTTATTTTGAAAGTCGTTAGCCAAGCATATATTTTCAAATGAAGCTATGTCATGAAAAGGGGGTTACCCCCAAAATGAAATCCTAAAATCACATAAGGGATGCACATATTTTGTGTGAGCATATGTCTTTTCTAAAATTATATTATAGATCCAAAAAATGCCATAATTCCCCAAATAGCTCATTGAACTTGAAGAATGATACATAGAGAGCAAGGAAAAAGAAAAATCCTTTGGGTAAACATGGAAGAGACCTAAATATCTTGATGCCTTGTGTCATTGCAAAAAAGGAAAACACAAGATAAAAGAAAAGTTAAAGGGTTTTATGACATAGAGAAGAATATAGATACAAATAGAGGAATGCACATGCAGATAAATCAAACAGAATAGTATGAGAGATCAGATTATGCATGTTGGTTTCCAAAATTACAAATTGAAAACCTTATGAGTATTCCAAGCTCTATGGTCAAGTTTAACGATGTTTTGGCCAACAAATGAAATTAACCAATGTGGTGATAATTCCCTTCTCTTAAGGTTTTCCTAGACCTAGGTAGGTGTACCTTTGATAATTAAGCACATTGAATATATGAAAATTAAGTTATCCTTTGTTAAATAGGTGCAGGACAACTGAGAGGGGGGGTGAATTAGTTGTCACACAAGTTCAAACTTAAAACTGTATCATTTATCAAATCTTCAACCACACTATTTTGTTGTTAAGTATGAGCATGAAACACAGATAACAAAAAGTAAGTTGACTCAATGGACACTAGATTTTTACGTGGAAAACCCAATAAGGGAAAAACCACAGTGAGGGTTAACTCACAATATAAATATTATAAATGTAATACAAAGGCTCACTGTTAGAATCCAAGATCACTTGCATGCAAGATGGATACCTATCACATGCAAAAGATATGAAGAACCAAAAAAAGATGTTCTGTAAACCTCTCAGTAAAAATGCATTAAGAGAATCAATTATTACAAAGTGATCAATCCTCATGAAAGAGATAAAGAAACCCTAAAAGGGAAACCCTAAATGAAACCCTAGTGTGCACACTTAATAATTAATAATTAATTATTAATGTGCCTAAGTTTAGCTTAAGCAATAAAGAGGAATAAGTGACTTAATTAATTAATCAATGTGATGTAATTAATTAAGCATAATAACTTATTACTCTAACACCCCCCCTTAAGATGAACTTAGGAAGAAGCTAAATCACTAGAATAAGATGCATGAAAGAAAAGATGGGTCCCGACAACTAGGCCTAATCAGGTACCCATTTACAATGCAAGAATGGAGTAGAGAAGGAAAAACCCAGTGGGACAAAACCCCCCTACAATGTGATAACATGCTGCAAAGAAGCACTAGAAGAACTCTGTAGAGTAACACTGGAACCGCAATCTGACAAGCAAGGAAAGATATCTCTGTCTACAACTGAAACCAAACCGGAATCCAAATAATTTGACAGCAGACCCGATGCCACGGAACACTTGAAAACTCCAAACGGGAACAACCCTAGAATCTATGAAGCAACAAGCAATTATTGAATGATGTATTACTGAAAATGAAGTGCAAAGATGCAAGATGCACTCTCCCAACTGCCAAAATATCCAAGTAATCGCCAAACAACCCATCAGGCCAAATCTAGACTAACTGATAAACCTAGGACAGATATAGAAAAAGTGTATAGACAGAAACGTAGAGCTCCTCAATACCTTTCCAACGCCGCAAACGAGGCAAAAATTGGACATCATGGCAAAAAGTTATGAGCTCGGAAGTCCAAAAATAACATCTGACTTCAAACAGCAATAAATGCAGGAAAATAGTAAAATACTAAAAAATAAACAGTACTACTGGAAAGTGCTTGGAACCAGCTTTCTGGTGATATCTCGTTTGCCCGATTTCGATACCGTATGCCCAAGTTATGGCAAAAAGAAAAAAATTGCTCTTTTTTAGAAGAAACTAGGGTTTGGAGGGGCAAAGAAGGCCGTACAGACGCTGACGTCAGCGGTTCACGACCTTAAAATTAACGGCTATCTGGCCGTCGCCGCAAAAAATTGGCCCCTTGCAAAATGAAAAAAATTTGGGCCCCTGGTCCTGTGGGCGACCAGGGGCTAGCGGGCTGGTGCTGGGGGTGGAAGACCCTGGTTCCCCATATGACCGCGCAGGAGAGGAGGGGGCTGGCTGAGGCCCTCGGTCACCAATATGACTGGGGCATATTCCAGAGGAGCCCACGGGGACTACATGCAAGCCGGCGGCGGAGGAGTGGAGGATCCCGGCGGTGGTGGCGGGCCGGTGGCCGCCGGGCGGTGGATCTTCATTATAACTGGAGACGCCGGCCTGACTTCCCAAAAAACACATTTTTTGAATTTTTATTTTATTTTTGAGCCTCGATCTGCGTGCTGGGGAGGCCGTACGGCCACTCAGACAATTTTTTTTGCCTCCCGAATCAACTGCACCAAAATGGATGATTTGACAGGCGTTTCTAGGGTTTTGGGATGCTGCGAATGCAATGGCGACGTCTGTTTGAGCCCATTATGTCCCAAAAAAATGGCTACCCCCAGATCTTGCAAAAAAAATGCCTGTGGAAACCCTTGCACTTGAAACTCACAGAGAGGCCATATCTTCAAATCACGAACAAGCAGCTGCAGGTTTGGAGCTCTGATACCATGTTAGAATCCAAGATCACCTGCATGCAAGATGGATACCTGTCACATGCAAAAGATATGAAGAACCAAAAAGATGTTCTCTGTAAACCTCTTAGTAAAAATGCATTAAGAGAATCAATTATTACAAGGTGATCAATCCTTATGAAGGAGATCAAGAAACCCTAAAAGGGAAACCCTAAATGAAACCCTAGTGTGCACACTTAATAATTAATAATTAATTATTAATGTGCCTAAGTTTAGCATAAGTAATAAAGAGGAATAAGTGACTTAATTAATTAATCAATGTGATGTAATTAATTAAGCATAATAACTTATTACTCTAACACTCACTACCCAAAAGTGGACTCACTATCCAAATACAAAGGCTCCCTTCCTACAAAGGACTCACTATCCAACAAGGAGGCTAACTTCCTATAGATACAAAAGAGAACAAAATATCTACCACTGCAATTAAAGCACATTCACGGTATTATAGAAACCTTCATCTCATTGCCTTCAACACACTAAAAAATGTTATCACAACTCACTCACACACACTTTTTCTCTTAATATTTGTGGCACACTTTCGTCACTTTGCATCACACTATCATACAAATCTTCACAATTCAACCTATTTTATACCATTCTTAACCTTAGAAGCATTTACCAAGGTCAGCCACAAAATAACCCATTTCATAAGTTCAAATTAGGTTGACAATTTAAAATTCGCACGGTGGAAAGGAATAAGAGTGGACCAATAAAATTATTTTCTTGAATCTTCTACATGGTTCCTCAATTAAATTTTATTCTTCAAATGAAGTGTAAACACCAATTCATCCAAACCTAATCAAAAAATAGATAAACATTAATGCACACACTTCCCAAGAAGATGGCATGAAAACATTGCAACATGCTTCATTAAGCACAAGAATACATCTTAGAACCTTCTAGATACATCTACAACAAAAACAACATGCTTCAATCACTTAATTTCTTTCACCAGTCTATCTAGACTATGCAGACACACACAAAAATACTGAAACATGACTTCCTAATTACCAAACTCCAAACCTCTTTGCCAGAGTATAGGAAAGACCTTCACAAGACATATCCCAAATATGCATGATTTGAAATGCAAAGCAGAGGAATATAGAGCAAAAATATTTCTCCTAGTCCATAGAAAACTGACTCTGGGTGTAGAACACACATACTAGTGGACACAAATTTCATGTACCATCTCATCAGAAGTTGAAACTCAACATATTTTACCATGAAAATACCAACAACATGCCTTCATATCTGCACAAGCATAGGATCAACATAGGATAAATGTGGAGCACATACCAGAGCACGTTTGAATACATTCATCACTTTGACTTCTCTTCTATATTAATTTTCTCAAAATCATTTGGAAACTCATCAAACCAGCATATCTGCAACACCATAAAGATAGATCCATGTACTCACAACATCTCACCAACATCTCAACCATACACATGTACAATCTCCAACATATTGAACTGTGTTGACATCAATGACAATATTAATGACAACACCACTAGACTAGCTCATACTTGCAACATCATTTTCTCTATCTAATCCTAGAACTAAAAGTTGGATATGAATGTGTGAGATTTTGTGAAGTGTTGTATTGGAATTGATTAGTGTCTTATCCTATTGGGCAATGGAGTTAGAATTTGGATGATGTATGTGTCCTAGCTCTAGCTACAACTCTAATTATTTGGTATAATAAGTGTTTATGGCTGGCTTAAACATGCAATGAAGTGATTATATGGCTCTTCTTATCAATCAAAATAAGACTTCTAAGTCATTATGGTCTATTTAAAAGGATTTAATCTTTACTTGAAAGAACCAATTAAAAGGAATCACACACGAGCAACTAATGTTTCTTTAAAAATTGAACATATACTTGATGCCTTTAATCTAAATAACAAGGAAATATTAAGCAAGAGACAACCACATAGCCATACACAACAATATCAACAAATAGTTCAGTCCATAATTTGAGTAGTAGATTAAACTTTCTTCTCCATTGGTTTCTTTAAAATTATAACATATTAGAAATTTTTATTTTTTTAAGCTACTCTATTCTATATGATGATCAAAATTTGTTCTTGTTTTTCCATATATATGGGAAGTAGTAAGCTTCTGACCATTACATCTCAAAAGGTGTATCTTCAATTATCTTTTGTTAACATAAACTAAAATGTTCATGATGATTGTTACATACAATTAACAAAGATAGGAAATAAACAATGAAGTCTGAAGCATTTGCAATACACTATAGTCCATTAATATTCATAAGGTACATGTGATCACTTGGATATGTCAAGGTCCTCTCTCATGATAGTGTCTCCAATGCTAGGTGACTTTGATGAGGCCTTCTATCTTTATGTTGCTCATGCAATGAATAGCTTCAACTGGGAAAGGTTCTTGGTGTATCTCTCACTATCATTTGTATCAGCATTGGTGATTATATCCTTCATAACAAACTCTAAAGTGAACATTTTCTCTAATTGTAAATGTTTGTTCTCTACCACCATCGATTCATCATTCACTAGGTTGAGAGTAAATGGTAATAACAAATCCAATTTTTTCCCATATTCTTTTCTCCTTAATATTACCTTCATCGTTAAAGAAACTATGAAGATCCATATCCAATAGTTGATCAAAATCACCAAGTTCTTTTGTAATTACAACACAAAACCAATCATGCATATCAATCAACTCATCATAGGTTTTGAATACTTGGTCATCGACATTTCCTTTCACTGTTAATTCTTCCTTTTCTCCATCATCTTGGAATTTAATATTTTTATGGGTATGTGCAGAATCATGATGGGCCAAAAAGTGGCAATATGATGGGTATGTGGCTGATGAGTATCTTTTTACCCAAAATTGATGAAATGAAAAGGGTTTTTAAAGGAGATTCTTAGCTTTCTACCTATATAAATTATGCTTTACTTTGAATTTAATAAGTAATTATTATTCATTTTCTATTCAAATTATGACTAAAGTCTTGATTGATAGGCTGATTGAAATACATCTATAGCTTTCAAACAATATCACAATTTTTGAATCCAAAAAATGTGTCACATTCTATGCTTCGCATACTATAGGATTAAAAAAATAAAAATTTAATTTCATGAAGTTTTGACCAAGTTAAGGTGGTCAGACAAACGAGTTTTTATATTTTTTAAAAAATTGTAATAAAAAATTCATAATTAATTATATACTTGGGAACAAATTACAAAAAAATATGCATCACATTAGGGCAGGAGTCCTCTACTTACATCTAAAATATTATAAAAAAATATTATCATTTTATTGTGGTTAGGGTGGTCAGACAGGCACCTACTTCTAATTTTTTCCCTAAAATTTAAGTACCACTGCATTGAAATTTCAAGTTTTCACTAAATAGATTTTTTCTTTTTTAAACAAACCTAGTAGTTTAGAAACTACATCTAGTTTTATAAAAATTATATTCTTACATATTTTTGAAATAATATAGATAACTTATTCAATTTTTTACATCAAGTTGCCTAACTCTGATTTTTCTGAATTTTTTGCCACTTAAGGGCCTATTTTTTCCATGATGATCCTGCACATACCCTTCTGCTCCTGGAAAGTAGCATATATTCTATTATGAACTATACATAGTCTATCAACCTTCTCAAGTATTTTTTTTTAATATTCTCCTTATCAATTATGAAATAATGTTGAATTTAATTGACCTCATCTATGCTTCCGATTTATCACATTTCTTTTGGAATTTATCAAACTTATGCATTCAATATGTACTTTCAAACATAGCTTCCAATAATCTATTATCATTGTCCAACAATTAGGAATAAGTATATGAGGAGGATGGAAACTTTTCCTTATGGCTAACTATTTCATGCCCCTAATTCTCATTTTTAGTCATATACCTTTTTTTATCTTTCACCAACCTTTCAATCTAAGCCTTGGTGGACTTAGAAACATTAACATTTAAATCTATAGTTTCAATAATATCACTATATCCAACGCTTTGCACAAGAAGATGGCCAAATACCTTCTCAAGATCATCAATGATTGCAAGTCTTTTATCTTGTGGATATAGGGCCCAAATTTGTAGAGTTGCATTATCGGGATTGTACCTTGACTAGTTGTAGATTACATCCACTCCTTCCATACTTATTTTTAATGTATTATTTTGACTTCTTTGGATATTTATGAAATACAACAATAGAGATCATATCCCATCACAAGAGAAGTATAACCCATACTTCTAGTAGTTTCCTTCCTTTTGCTTGAGTGATATCTTCCATTTCTTTATCTACCTCTTATTGCAAATACTTTAAAGCTTATTCTTCTCTTTTAGGTGTGATCTCTTTAATCCTCTCTCTAATAAATTTTCCCTTATACTCATAAATAAATGACTCAAATATTGGGGAATTAACAAAGGAATCATAAAAAATAAACCTCTAGCTAGCATGATGTCTCACATTAGTTTAGAGTTGTTTTGAGGACTCTATTATAATTAAATTCCTCTCTATTGGGGGCTCATAGTCCTCAATAATAGGTTTAATTACCTACACACATTCCTCCTCATCATCCACCTCTTCTTTTTCTTTTGTCGTAGATGTCCCAATAGAAAAACTAACCACTAGTGTAGGTTGTGGAGAGAGTTGACACAATGGGATTTCTCTTTTAGCCTCCATCCCTATAATATCCTCATTTATTTTCCTTCTAAAAAACTAGGGTGGTACATCCCTAGCCAATTGAGCTTCATATAAGACAAACTTATCCATATTTCTAATAGGGTCCTCAACTTCAGAAAAGGTTCCCATGTATGATGAATTTTTATATGTTTTCCAAGCTTTTGGTGCTATGATTTTGTTGTACAAATGTCTTCTCCTACTCACGTGATTTTCATCAACAATCCTGATTAATTAATCTTCTACATGGAGCACATGTAGAAGCCCTTTCATCCTTTGACTTATCTTGACATCATTTATGAAATGCTCAAGATCAAATTTTTCTCTTTCATTCCCCTTGGGAAAATTATAATGCTCAAGCTTTTTCTTGATAAGTTCACATCCCTTAGAAACAACAACAAACTCCTTGAAACAAACTGTACCAAGCATAAGTGACTTCTTGTTATAGCTCTTAAGGTGGAAAAAATTTAAATAGGCCAACTGCATGACAATTTCCAAATATGCTAACCTATTAGGACATGTTTTTTGGCAATAGAAGTGGGGCTCCCTAAAAAAAAAATACCCTATTTTTTGTGCAATCATAATATACGCACCAATCTACCTAATTATGGTTTACCTTTCATCTTTCATCATTATCTTTTGGTCAGAGAAATATTGGTAGTTTTGGTGACAAGATGTACTTACAAGGTCGACCAAGAATTTTTTATAAAGGTTTTACAAAATATTCTTTAAAATACAAGCAATGTGATCTAACACATCTACAGTCCCATAGTGCGGTCCACATCTATATAGGTTTGGTATTTTCATCAATAGATACATCCTTTATTCTTAGATTCTCACTCCATATCCCCATATTCTACCCTTCATGGAAGATGAGATGCATAAATAATGAATAATCCTTGAATTAGATACCTCCATAATTATTCCTAATAGAAGTGAGGCTATTATGGATATCATTAGATAATTACTCAACATACTCAAATGGTTGGGCATCCTAGTTTTGTACATCAGCTGCTAAGACCATTAGAACTATGGCCATTAATATGGGAGCATCCAATATAAGCTCTTGACAAGTAGAGTAGTATGTACACTAAAAGTATTCTTCAAAAAGACTCTTAGAGAATGGAAGGCATTCTTCTGCTAAAAATACCCCAAGCCAATTTTATTTAGCATGAGGTCTATGTAGTGGCAACCTCCATCTCTTGTAACTAGTACTCATGTTGTGGTACTCCTATATAAGGTCTTTAATCCTATTCATGTTTGTGTTGGTATCTAATTGAAACACCATGAAAATATAGTTCCTTGAAACTGGAATGAAGGAAGATTTTTCTTCAAATTAAATCATTTAGGTTTGAAGATAATAGTTGTTAGCAAGTGCCTTAACCAATTTGACATTGAAAAATACATTAGGTACTACCAACCTCCCTAAATTGATTCTCCATGGGTTGGAGATTGGTTGGTGCCTATGTATTTTCTTATAATGGTATATGAACAAATCATACCCCTTCATCGATGCCCATGTTTCACCTAATTCCTTGTGTCGATCTCCTAATTTCTCAGTTTGAGAATTCAATTGTACATTTTACCTGGACCTTAATCTAGAGCTAAGAAATTGGTCAACCAAGTCTTGATTCAAATGTCTAGTTTATAAATTTTGTCTGTTAATTTTGGGAGTTCGAGATGTACTTGCCATAATATCAATTTACAAAAAACCCCTACTTTTGTGCTTGCTAATTTAACTGGTTTTGGATACTGAATATTTTAGCTCAAGATTATATACTTGCTTAAAAAGAAACACATTTTCTAGTTCTTTTTCATTGACCACCACTACACTTCATTTCCCTTCCATTGGAATGCTTAATGATTTCCAAATAACCTATGATTTGTCTTTAATTAACTTGGATTTGGCTCATAATTGTTGTATGATGGAAATTTTCATGTCATCAAGAGTATAATCAAATGTTTTAAATATAGACTATTGATATATTTATCATCACCACTAAATTTTTCTTCTCAAAATACTGATGTCTTTTCAATGGGAAAGTAAGTTCTTCAAATATATTGAAAGGACAATATTTTGTTCTTGTCTTTATCTTTCTCTCCCCCGATGTCTTCCTTAGTAGTATACTCTTTCTTTCTCTTGATATTTCAAAGAGACTTTGAATAAATTCACTCCAATATCCTAGTGTCCTTTCAAAATATTCCTCTGATGGGCCTTACAAATAGTCTCTTCGAGATTCTTCTGTCACTTCAATACATTTACAAGCTTATTAAATCATATTTTAGTTTTGGCCAATGAATCTTTTTTCCTTTTATATTATCAAAGCCGAGTGAATAAATGTTATCATTTCATCAAAGGGACTAATCTCTCTATCCCATTAATATGCATTTTTCCCTTCAGTGGAATCTTTAGTCCAATCATATGCTTGTTTGTTCTAGTCATATTGAAAGGAATAATATTTGGTTCTCACTAATATATGTCTTCCCTCCATATATCTTTAATAATATTTTTTTTCTATTTTTTGGGTTCTCAAAGGGACTCTAGAAACTATCTCTTTGATGTTTTGTTTCCTCTTCAACATACTTATGAGCCCATCATATTTTCTTTCCATTGATACTATCAAATTTTGGGCTGTGAATGCTATTTTTTTAAGGCACATCATCCCATCGAAGGGACTCCAGACTATTTCCTCTCGATATTTCAGGGTGTCTTTGATGATGTCTTGTTCGGATTATCGAAGGGATGTTGAAACAAGTCTTGCCAATATTTCATAGTCTCTTCGATAAAGTTTATAATAGGACTCGAGCTTAATTATGGAGAACATATGAAATGTTTATAATGGTATGCCTATGTGCTAAGGGATCAAGACACAAATTGTTTCTAGATTTCTCTTAAGGATAAATTAATGCAAATTTTATTACTTGGTTTTGAGATTTATGCATGTAAAGGATCTAGGCATGCATTGCTTATATGATGCCTTTTTCAACCAATATGGAAATTTTAGTGTTATTTAGACCTAAAAATTGATTTGTAGGGTGATCCTACTTGTGGAATTTGGATTTTTTACAAGGTTGAGGTTTCACATATTGGATTCAAAGTCTATTAGGGTTGTGAAGTCATGTAAATTCTAGAGGTTTTAACAATGCACATGTAATCACATAAAAAACATGGAAAAGAAAATAAAGAAAAGAGAAGCAAGGTGCATGCGAGTCAACCTATAGCACATTATTTGCAACCCAATCTTTTTCATCATATGTGAAAGGAATACAACTATCCAAAGTGATAACATCAAGTTCCAAACAAGGAAAATCACCAAGATCAACACATGGTGAAACACTCTTTGCAGGAGGATCATCACGATTGTTATCAATTGTTCTTATGGAAGAGGAAAACAATGAATTCATCTCACTATGCACTTGTTCACCAATCTTTGCATTTTCTTTCTCATCATATAATTTTATCACAATAGTAGGTCTAATGATAATATCCATGGAAGATGCTTGTTCTGTTTGAGATTTAGGAGTTTCTTCTTTCAATGAAATAGAAGAATCATCATGCATTGCCCAAGGTAAGATTGTATTTTTATTTTCTATTGTGTTCTTTTCTTACTTTTTTTGTAGCAAACGAGCAATATCACAAAGTTTAGGCTAATGCTCTCTATAATTTTTGTTACTTATTCAATTTTAAAGTTGTGATTATGCAAGGGCTAGTTTATCAGCCATAGATTTATTTGCATTCCTTAAGGTAGGAACAAAACGAATCATGGGAGATTGTTCAACCACTTTCTCTTTAGCTTTATAAACTTGATTGACTTTAGGTGGCATAATAGGACTTATTATTTTTTTATCTCATTTTATCTTAAAGGAAATGGGTGGAGTATTTTCTATGTTATGTTCTTGGTTACTTGGAAGGGATTTGCGTTCAATCACGGTTTTTTCAAGGATAGGAGGCTCAATCATGGGTTGAATCATATTGGTAAGGGATAATTTTTCTACATATTTTTCCTTAAAATTTTGATAGCATTTGTAAAAGAAGTCCGCACGAGGCCTAATAGGTTCCATTGGTTTAGGCCAAAATAAATCCAATGAGAAATTCCCATGGGAAAACACATGATTACATATATTATGGTGCATAGTAAAGATCTTATTTCCAAATTGAAATTTTGAGAATTTATGCACAACCGACATGAAAACATTGATGGAGCAAAGCCATGCACAGCCTAACTTCGCACAAAATTGGTCTAATGATGGGATGATGGAAAATGAGACACATAATTGTTTCGGTCTAACTTTTAAAGGATAATTTATTGAACCTATCATAGGGAAAGAAAAACCATTATGTTTTTTATCTATTGTTTCATTTTTCATATGTATCTTGATAAATCTCATGCACACATAGGAATTCTTTAGTGATCACATTCTCTACACAAATGACATCAATTCTTCCAGCTATGTAAAGAGGACCATCAAGTCATGCTTAATTATATCATGTTGTGAAAAATACATTTCAAGTGGTGTCTAAATTAGGCCCTTATGAGGCTGAACTTCAATGAGTCCAATCATATTGTCTAATTTCTTCATGTTTTTATCATTCATGTCAACATTCATGACATCATTCTTTGTTTTACTAGCTTTGATAAATGACATGTTATGATTTGGCATAGGATTAGTAAATATTTACAGATTTTGAGTAGGAGGGTCTACAAAATTATTACCTTGATCATTAACACCACCAATTTGAATATGATTAAAATCAATGAGGTCTTGCACAAGATGTTTAAGATGCTTATAATATTTTGTATCATGTCCATTTTGGTGATGAAAATGGCAATAAATGTTTGATCTATAGTTAGAAGGAAGAGGCTTAGTAGGATCAAGAGCTCTAACATGAGGTAAGGAAATGAATTCCTTCTTTAAGAGATACAACATGATATTATGAAGAGTGTCAAGTAGATGTGTGAATTGTCTATTTCTATTGAAAAATGTTTATGGATTTGTCATCTATTGGAATATAGCTATCATTGATGTCAAAAGGGAAAAATCAAGCAAAGGAGATCATTTGCATGATGACAAAGGATGAGTGTGGGAGTAGTGGATTTGATGGAAGATTCGATTTGGGTTTCTTGGGAGCTTTCCAAAAAGATATTGTGTAGGTTGAGAAAGTGAGGATATGCCTAGAAGTGTTTTACTTCTACTCTCTGGCATTAAGGTTTATTACCCTAAGGATACTTGTAGTCATGGCATTCAAAATAGATTTCTATTTTGGTGTTGACTTGGTATTGGAAATTGTCAGTTGCATTAGTTGTAACTTCTATCTTTATAGTTGTGAGGATGACCGGCCCCATTGCCTAAGTTGGCAGTGTATTGAAGGTACGAAGAGACAACTATATGTCGACATTTCAAAGGTTTGCATAATTTCACAACCTCCAACTAGAGGTTCTAATGTTCAAAACTTTAATGACTTATCGATGGAGCAATAGGGAGTAAGAAAATATTTATTGGAGTGATAGTGCATGATTAGTGAGATATTGGGAGATGTCTTTTCAATGGGTCAATGTTCTTCTTGTCAGCATGACAGTCTATGGTTGATGAGTGAATGGGATATGTCTCTTTGACATAGTAGTGATGACACTATGGAGATTTATCGATGAGACAATACAATGTCAGAAAGAGTTCTCTCTTTGATAGACCGATAGCTATCTTATCAGAGATACATTGATGTATCAGTGAGAGTTTGGGAGAAGTCTCCTCAAAGAAACTTTTTCCATGTCTCTCTAATAGTCTGGTGTGAAGGATGCACTTTCTATTAGGACCCAGTCATAATAACATGGGTGACAATGATGAAGAAGATAACCCATTGCATGACAAGATTGGATAAGCGGTAATCCACATCCTTGTTATGGATTATTATGTAGTCACATGGTGATGAAGTGGATAGGCGATGTCATGAATGACATTAATTACCATGATTTATGGTCATTGGTGAGACCTATTCAGATGTCTCTTCAACAAGGGACTAAGGTGAAATGCTAAGTGGGACTCGACGAGATGTTGACATTAGTGGTGTACACGTGGCAGTCAGCCACATACCCCATTGATATATTAGTGGGACTCGATCAAGACATGCAAGGTCTATGAGGAACGGTGGAGATTAATCCATGATGGTCAAGACCAGATGATGGTCACAAACCTAAAAATATTTTTGGTGGCACCTCATCAAGACCTGCGAGGTCAATGATTGACAATTTAGATTATCTCATGTTGATTGGACAGTGCTTGTTGAAGAGTCTGGTTGGACCAGATAGTGGAAGATGATGTATGCATAGTGATGAATGATAGCAATTGAATGTAGAATATCAAGTGGACGATAGTGATTGCTGGAATGTTGTCTACAGTGGATGATAGCAATATGATGGTTCCTTTGATCAAGCATGTAGTGTATGTAGAAGATACTTGGAGGTATCAAAGGAAGATGTGAATGAGTCTCTTAAAAAAAATGATGAAGATAGTGACCGACCATGTAAGAGACAAAGTGTTCACTGATAACACACATAGTGAAGGCATATATTTAGCAATCGATAATTTGTGATTTTGCATCCTTGTTGCAAAGAAACACTTAGTCAAGGTGAGACTTTGATGATGGTGTTCTGTGGTGAATAATCCTAAGATTGACAAAAAAGATTTGAATGACTGCTTATCCAATGATTAGGATTTAAATGAATTATAGGGAATGGTGATCTCAGGTTCATGCCACAAAAGGAGAAGATTGATGGTCAGAATTCAAAAGAAAAGATCTACAATAATTAGGTTTGTGTGAATAGGGTTTACGATTGCAAAACAACACAAGAGATTGAATTAATTTGTCTAACTCCCTCAACAACCAAAATATGAAGAATTGATCTTGAAGATAATGGAACAGATTGAAAAAGTGATTGGGATCAAAATTAGATTGAAGGATCAAAAGAGATCATTAAATCCATAATAAAATTTTAAGGTTTAATAGAGAGAATGAAGGAAATTTCTCTGCGCCAGATTTAATGTTGGGTGGATCAATGCAGGGAATGGAGATATTTGATAAACCTTATCAAACTCCTTTATGATGAGCTCCACACTCATGTGTGTGTGTGTGGATTGACATATAGGTAGCTTGCTATAGAAGTTTTCAAGCTAAGGAAACTCTAGTAGAAGATTAGAGAAGATTAGAGAAGATTAGATCATGAAGGAGAATCTCGAGGCATTGAATGCAAGTCGATGAGAAAAGATAATTTGGGAAATTTTCCAAGGGAAGTAGCAATTCTATGTGTGATGTGTTGAATCTGAAATTAAGGAGAAGTGTGAAGAGTCTTCTAGTGCACAGAGTGCTCAATAGAGTGATGTACAACTATAAATTCAATAGACAATAAAGTGTAGAGAAAAAAAAAGTCTAGATCAAGTTTGTGTTGCTAAGAGTGCATCTTCATCAATCGTAGGGTAATTTGCAGGGTGTGAAACAATTCTTTTTATGTAATGGTTCATTTTTAGGTTGAGTAGAAATTAATTATATGCACATATGAACTTGTTATATTGTTGAGGTTGTAGCCTCATTAAACTAAGTTGTAGCTTAGATTAGGTGATTGTAGTCTCCTTGGAGTTGTAGCTCCTAAAATAGGGTGTAGTATCATCCTTGAAGTTGTAGCTTCGGAATTAGGGAGTTGAAGCTTCCTTGGTTTACAGCCCTAAACTTTGTAACAAAGATAATTTCATTTGTGATGATGGATTTGACTAGTAGACTCAAGCAACTTTTGTCATTGTGGTTTCTCCCATCTTGGATTTTCCACGTATATCTGGTGTTATGATTTGTTGTTTCATGTGCATTTTATTGTTATATTGGTTTATATTTTTATCTATACATTTGAGTTGTAAAGTTGAATCTACAAATATGTTTTCAACTCTAAAAGTTTTTATATCTACTGATTCACCCCCCTTTTAGTATATCATTTTGTTCTAATAATTAGTATTAGAGCTCTACATTCCTTAGGAGAAGCTTAACCAAATCAAGTAGATCTTGTATTGGTGAACACAATGGAATTTTAGGAAGGTTCAAAAAATCCACCTAGGTTTGATGGAATAAACTATGCTAAATGGAGCTAATAAATGGAAAGATACCTAGTTTCTCTTGGACCTAAAGTATAGGCATCTGTAGAAACTCAATATACTATTCTTGCTACTATTTCTATTGATCTTGTAGTAAAGAAGATTCATGAGGACAATAAGAAAGCTTGGTTTATTATTTGTTTGAATCTTTGCATCGCAAAGTTATGCATTGTAAAACTGCTTATGATGTCTAGGAAAAATTAAAGAAGATCCACGAAGTTGACACCAACGTGAAGTTGGAAAAGTTACAAGTGTTGAGAGAAAAATTTGAAGGCTTGAAGATGACTGAAGAAGAGAATATTGTAGACTATCTTCAGAGAGATGATGATGTGGTAAATTCCATTAAAGGATACGGTGTAGATCTGAAAGAAGATGTTGTGTTGAAAATTTTCAGGTCTATGACAACTAAATATGAATCCAAGATTTATGTTATCCAAGAAGGAAGAGAAATTGATAAACTCACTCTTGATGAGGTGCATGGCATAATTACTGAATATGAAATGAGAATGCTTGATGTTGAATCATCTAGGAGAGAATCTTCATTTAAGTTTGTCAAAGATGAAGCTAATAAGAAAAATAAAGTTGTTTCCATTACATCTGGTTCTGAAGAAACTAATGAGGAAGAAAAAAAATTCATAAGAAGACTAAGGTGAGGATCCAACAAGTATAAAGGTAAGTTCCCTTTCAAGTGCTTCAATTGTGGTAGAATAGGTCATTTTTCTTCCAAATGTGCATGTGGTAAAGTGGATAACTCTAAACAAGAAGGATGTAGTAGGAAGAAGAAAGATTTCTACCTTAAAAGGAAGAATTTTGGAAAGAATGAATAGATTATGTAGATCAATGAAGAAAGTGAAGCATCTAATTCTATTGATAGTTAAGAAGAGGACCAAGATCTTGCCCTTATAATGAGAGAAGATAGAAGAGGATTTCTATTTATGGCTAAAGGAATTGAAGATCCACATGAGGAAGAAGAGGTGGAAGTTGTTGATCTTGATGAACTAAGAGATAAATATGATGATCATAAGAGAGAAAACAAGAAAATGAAAAATAATGCTCAAAAGGAGACTGATAGATTAACTCAAGAACTTGAGGAATCCAATATGGTAATATTTGGTTTGAAAGTTCATGTAGAAGAGCTAAAAAGATTTGAGGATGTTATAAAATGTAAATTGTAATCAGAGATGGATAGATTCTTGAAACTTGAGGCATAAATAGTTGTATTACGAAAAGAATTGAAGAAAGCTAATGAGAAAATCAATAAAGGTCTGATGTTAAAAGGTGGTACTAATATTCTAGATGAATTGATATCTACTCAAAATCCAACTAATAAAGAGAAATAATGCTTTGGACTTGAAAAAGGAAAAATTTCATTTATTGATGCTTCTAGAAAGTTCTATGAAAGATTCAGAGTAGAAGAAAAATAAATACAAAATGGTGAAATATCTAACAAAGGACAAGCCTCTGAAGATGAAAAGAAGTTAACAATGGTTGAGAAATCTGTTAAAGAGAAGGAACCAATTGAAGACAAGAAAGTTAATTGGTCAATTCTTGATCAACAAAAGAAGTAGAATACTTAGAGAATAGACAATGATGATTTCACAAGAGTACACTATCCAAGGAAACCTAAAAAAAAGAGATATCCTCATCCAATCAAAGGAAGAACCATGACTAGGTACTCATCATATTTTAATGGGTATTGTTATACTTGTAACAATTTTGGTCATAGGGAAAGAGAGTGTAAAGTCATTCCAAGGAGAAATGCAAATTTTATAAGCAAAAGTCCAGTTTCTCCTTTAGCTAATATGAATGTAGTTTGTTTCAATTGCAATTATTTTAGTCATATAGCTAGAAATTGTGGAGAAAATTTTGTAAGACCAAATTCTCATTCTAAGAAGAATTAAAACACACCTAAAGATGAAAAGAAAACTGAGGTCCTTGAGAAAAAGGAAGAAAAAATTGAAAATAAACCTAAGGTATGGAAGGAGAAAAAGGAGAATTCTACTTATTCTATGATTTCCCAAATAGCATTGCATACAAAGGAACAAGATCTATGGATAATTTATAGTGGTTGATCCAAGCACATGACTAGAGATAAAAAGAAATTCATTAAGATTGAAATGAGAAAAGGAGTTTCAATAAGCTTAGGTGATAATCCTGCTATTATGTTTCATGGCAAAAGAATTATGAGCATAGATAGGAATAGGAAGAACAAAACTAAAGATGTGTTATATGTGGAAGGTCTAAAACATAATCTTCATAGTGTCAGCAATATGTGTTATAATGGATATAAAGTTTTATTTGATTCTAAAGGTTGCAAGATAAGAATGAATGGTAAGACAATTGCTCAAGGGATAAGAAGTGATAGTAATAGCTATAATCTATGTGAAGTGGAAGGCGAAAAATGTCTAATTAGCCACGTAGATGAGAGTTGGCTATAGCATAAAAGGTTAGGACATGTAAAATTTGGAAATTTGGTAAAGATAAGTTTGAAAGAATTAGTTAGAGATAAACCTAAGATTGTAAAGCCTGAAAATACTATCTGCCAAGGATGCCACCAAGGAAAGCAAACAAAGTTTAAGTTTCCTACAAAGGATTATTCAACTACAAAACCTATGCAGATAATTCATACTAATATATGTGGTCCAATGAGGACAAGTGTGTCTCAAGAAGAAAGATATTTCATGTTGTTGATTGATGATTATACCAGAATGGCATGTGTCACATATTTGAAGAAGGCTGAGGTGTTTGAAGTATTTAAAGGTTATAAGAAGCTGGAAGAAAATGAGATTGGAAGAAGAATTAACTATCTCAGGTCAGACAAAGGTGGATAATTTATGTCAAGTGAATTCAAGGACGATTGTGAAGATCATGGAATCAAATGCCAGTATTAAGCTCCTAGAAGATCATGGAAAAATGGTGTGTTATAAAGAAGGAACAAAATTGTTAAGGAGATGGCTAGGGCCATGTTGAATTAGAAAAACTTGATACATACTTTTTGGAAAGAAGTAGTAAAAACTACAATATACATTCAAAAAAAAGACCTTATTATATTTAACAGTGGTAGAATTCCATATGAATTGCAGTTTGGTAGGCCTACATTAGTCAATAATTTGAAAGTATATGATAGTAAATGCTATATTAAAAGAGAATATGAAGATTTAGGAAGTTTTGAGTCAATATTTGATGAAGGGATATTTTTTGGGTATTCAAGCCAAAGCAAAGCTTATAAGTGTTATAATAATAAATTGCATAGAATTTTAGAGAGTGTACATGTCAGGGTTGAAAAAAGTGCAATTCAAGGTAAGCCTAGTAGAGACAATCTTAAATTTGAGTAAGCTAAGGATGATATAGGTGCAACAACAGAAGAAGAAGAACAAGAAGAAGAGAATGAAGAATTAGTTGAATGAGCGCCTACAAAATATGTGCAAAAGGATCATCATGTAGATCAAATAATTGGTGATAACAATGAAGGTGTGCAAACTAGAAGAAGGATTGCAAAGAAAAAGGAGAAAATGAACTTTTCTCTCTTATCATAGATTGAACCAAAGAGCTTTGATGAAGCGATTAAAGATGAAAGTCAGTTAAAACCAATGGAAGAGGAACTCAATTAGATTGAAAAGAACAAAAAATGGGAATTGGTTTCTAGAATATCAAGCAAGAATGTAATAGGCACCAAATGGGTATTCAGAAATAAGGTGAATGAATATGGAGAGACTATTAGGAACAAGGTAAGGTTAGGATGCAAAAGATATGGTCAAGTAGAAGGTATTGATTTTGAAGACACATTTTCTCTAGTTGCAAGATTGGAAGTTATGAAGATGTTTTTGGAATTTTATGTGTATAAAGATTTAAAATATATCAAATGGATGCCAAATCTACATTTCTAAATGGAAACCTTGAAGAGGAAGTATATATTTAGTAGCCAAAAGGTTTCTATCTATCAGAGGATGATGATTATGTCTACAGATTGAGAAAAATATTGTATGGTTTGAAGTGAGCCCCAAGGGCTTGGTATTCAAGGTTGGATTAGTACCTGCAACAAGAAGGATTCAAGAAAGGATGTGAAGATAGCAATCTGTATTTCAAATTTGTAGCTGAGCACATGATTGTTGTGGTAGTATACTTAGATGACATTATACTTGGTGGTAGCCATGATAAAATGTGTAAGATATTTGGTACTCACATGCAAGATGAGTTTGAAATGTCCATGTTAGGAGAAATCAAATATTTTCTTGGTTTGAAAATTACAAAAATTGATAAAGGTATATTTATATCACAAACCAAGTATGAAAAATAAATGCTTAAAATTTTTGGCATGAAGGATTGTAAACCACTCAGTGCTCCCATGATTACTGGTTGCAAGTTGAGTAAATCAGATGAGTCACTTGATACAAATTAGATTTTGTATAGATCAATGATTGGAAGTTTTCTATATCTAACTACATCTAGGCCTGATATAATGCAAGTAGTTTGTATGGTAGCTAGATTTCAGGGAGCACCAAAAGAATTGCATGTCAATACAGTGAAATGAATCTTTAGATAAATCAAAATAACTATTGACTATGGTTTATGGTACCCCAAGACCAAACATTTCACTACATACACATATCCATATTGGACTAGAAGTGTGGATGAAAAAAATAGTACTAGTGGAGGATCTTTCTTTGTGGGAAACATATTAGTTTCTTTGATGAGTAAAAATCAAGAGTCTTCTATCCTTTCTACTATAGAAATAGAATATGTTGCAGCAGTTGCATGTTGCACTCAAGTCCTTTGGATGAAGAAAGCATTAAAGTGCATCATAGTAGAGTACAATGAGCCTATTTTGATTGTTTGTGACAACTCAAGTTCCATTAATATCTCAAAGAATCTAGTGATGCACTCTAGAAAAAAGCAGATATCAATCAAGTATCACTTCATTAGAGAAAAGGTTGCAGATAAGGAATTCAACATGGAGTATGTTCCTACCAAGGAATAAGTGGATGATATATTTACAAGCCTCTTCCCACCGAGCATTTTGAATACCTGAGGTAGAAGCTAGTAGTAGTTTATTCCACCTCATATCACTAAACTCTAGTGATAGGGCATATATCCAACAGGGGCTTCATTGATCATTTATTCAACCCTGGTTAATAATAGTGTGATCAAGTCATGTAAAATATTATTTTCAAAATTTATGATAACTTGATGGTTGCATAGTTTGTCAAAATTGGTGCATTTCCTTAGGGAGAGTGTACTCTTTTCCATTCATATCAAAGGGGGAGAAATTTGATGTAAAAAAAAATATTAGTGAGAAGAGATGAGGTGTATGTCATAGGGGGAGTTGTTGTGTTACAGTGTGAATAATCAAATTAGTTTGGCACTTTATTGGTACCTGGTTGAGCAGTTAGAGTTTTTCCATCAATGCCAAAGGGGGAGATTGTTGGAATATAGTTGTCATTGATTTCAAAAAGGAAAAACTAGGGAAAGGAGATCATTTGCATAATGATAAATGATAAGTGTGAGAGTAGTGGATCTAATGGCAGATTTTATTTGGGTTTCTCGAGAGCTTTCCAAAAATATATTGTGTACGTTGAGAAAGTGAGGATGCACCCAGAAGTGTTTTATTTCTGCTCTTTCATGTTAGGGTTTATTAGTTAAACCCTAAGGATACTTGCAGTCTTAGCATTCAAAAAAAAATTATATTTTGGTCTTGAATTGGTATCGGTGGTTGTCAGTGGCATTAGTTGCAACTTATGTCTTTATAGTCATTAGGGTGACCAATCCCATTTCCTAAGTTGGCAGTGTCCTAAAGGTACGAAGAAACAACTATATATCGGTATGTTGTGGGTTTGCAAAAGTTCACAACCTCTGACTAGAGGTTCTTATGTTCATACTTTTAGCGACTTACCGATAGAGAGAAAAGGAGTAAGGAGAACTTTTAGACTGACAGTGCATGATTTGTGACATATTGAGAGATGTCACTTTGATGGTTCAATGTTCTTATCAGCATGACAATGTATGATTAATAAGAAAATGGGCTATGTCTCTTTGACATAGCAATGGCGACACTGTGGATATTTATCAGTGAGATAATATGGTGTTGTAAAATTTTCAGCCATGTCTCTTCGACAAACCGATAGCTATCTTATCGATGAGACATTGATGTATTAGCGAGAGTCTAGGAGAATTCTCCTCGATGGAGTGATAACGAGTATGGAAGTTTTGTTGATGAGACTATATGGTGTCGGTGAGGGGTATGTACAGGATCATCATGGAAAAAATAGGCCCTTAAGTGGCCAAAAATTTAGAAAAATAAAAGTTAGGCAACTTAACATAAAAAATTGAATAAGTTATCTATATTATTTCAAAAATATGTAACAATAGAATCTATAGAAAATTGAATGTATTTTATAAACTACTAGGTTTATTTAAAAAAAAAAGAAAATCGATTTGGTGAAAATTTAAAATTTCCATGCAGTAGTACTTAAATTTTAGGTAAAAAATAAGAAGTAGGTGTTTGTCTGACCACCCTAACCACAATAAAATGATAAATTTTTTAGAAGGTTTTAGATATAAGTAGAGAAGTCATGTCCTGATATGATGCATATTTTTTTGTAATTTATTTCAAGTAAATAATTAATTATGATTTTTATTAAAACTTTTAAAAAATAAAACTCATATGTTTGACCACCTTAACATGGTCAAAACTTAATGAAATTCATTTTTCAATCCTATAGTATGCAAAGCATAGAATTTGATGCATCTTTCAAATTCAAAAAATGTGATAGCCTTTGAAAGCTATAGATGTTTTTCAATCAACCTATTAATTAGGACTTTAGTCGGAATTCAAATAGAAAATGAATAATAATTATTTATTAAATTCAAAGTAAAGCATAATTTATATTAGTGGAAAGCTTAGAATCTCCTTTAAAAACCCTTTTCATTTCATTAAGTTTGGGTAAAAAAAGTCGTCAGCCACATATTCTACACATACCCATCATATCACCACTTTTTGGCCCATCATGATCCTGCACATACCCTGAGACTTTTTCCAATGTCTCTCCAACATGGAGATGTGAAGGTTGCATTTTCTTATGGGACCTAGTCATAATAACGTGGGTGAGAGTGATGACAATGATAACACATGGAATAATGAGACTAGATAAATGGTAATCCACATCCTTGTTATGGATTACAATGCAATAACATGGCAATGAAGTGGATAGTTGACATCATCAATGGCCTTCATCTATGTGACTAGTGATCATCAACAAGATTTGTTCAGATGTCTCTTCAACAGGGAAATAAGGTGAAATGCTAAGTGGGACTTAGCGAGATGTTAACATCAATGTTGTACATGTGGAAGTCGCCCACATACTCCACTAAGATGTTATTGGGACCTGATCAAGACCTATGAGTTCTGCTAGGAATAGTGGAGATTAATCCATGATGGTGAAGATCAGACGATGGTCGCACACCTCAAAAAATTTCTAGTGGGACCCGATCAAGACCTGTGAGGTCAGTGATGAATGGTGTAGATTATCCCACGTTGATTGGATGGTGCTCGTTGAAGAGTGTGGTGGGACTAGATAGTGGAAGATGATGTATGCACAATTATGAATGACAACAATTGAAGGTGGAATATTAGGTGGACAATAATGATTGGTGGAATCTTGTATTTACTGGATGATAACAATATGAGGGTTCCTCTATTCAAGCATGTATTGTATGAAGAAGAGACTTGGAGGTATCAAAGGGAGATATGAATGAGTCTCTCTAACAGAATGATGAAGATGGTGATAGACCATGTAAGAGACAAAGTGTTGAATGATGACATGCATAGTGAAGGTAGATATTTTACAATAGATGATTCATTGTTTTGCATACTTTTTGCAAAAACAACACTTAGTTAATGTGAGACTTTGATGATGGTGTTCTATGGTGAATACCACAAAGATCGACAAAGGAGATTTGAATGACCACTTATTCGATGGTCAGGATTTAAAGTCATGACAGAGATCGATGATCTAAAGTTCATGGCACGAAAGGAGAAGATCAACAACCAGAATTCAAAAGAAGAGATACAATGGTCTAGTCCATGTGAATAAGGGTTACAACTGCAAACCAACACAAGAGATAGAACTAATTTGTCTAACTGCCTTGGTGACCAAAATAAGAAGATTTGATCTTGAAGACAATGAAACATATTAAAGAAGTGATTAAGATCAAAATCAAATCAAAGGATCAAAAGAGAGCATTAAATGCATAATCATATTTTAGGGTTTAATAGAGAGAGTGAGGGAAAATTCTCTGCACCATATTTAATGCTAGGAAACTCAATGTAGTGAATGGTGATATCTGATAAAATTTACCAAATGTCTTTTTAATGAGTTTGATAGTGGTTTATGTGTGTGGATCGAGATACAGGTAGCTTGCTAGTGAAGTTTTCAAGCTAAGGAAACCATAGTAGAATATTATAGAAGATTTGATCATGTGTGAGAATCTCGAGACTTTGAATGTAGGTCAATGAGAAAATATAATTTTGGAAATTTTCCAAGGGAAGTAGCAGTTGTATGTGTGATGTGTTGAATTTGAAAGTGAGGAGAAGGGTGAAGAGTCTTCCAATGCATAGAGTGATTAAAAAAGTGATGTACAACTATGAATGCAATAGACAAGAGAGTGCAAAGTAGAAGAGAGTGCAGAGTAGGGGTGTGTTGCTAAGAGTGCATATTCAACAATAGTAGTGTAAGTTGCAAGGTGTGCAAAAATTCATTATATGTAATGGTTCATTTTTAGGTTGAGTAGAAATTAATTTTATGCACATATGAACTTGTAATCCTGTTGAGGTTGTAGCCTCATTGAACTAAGTTGTAGCTTAGATTAGGTGATTGTAGTTTCCTTGGAGTTGTAGCTCCTAAAACAAGGTGTAGTAGCATCCTTGAAGATGTAGCTTCTAAATTAGGGAGTTGAAACTTCATTGAGTTCTAGCCCTAAACTTTGTAATAGAGATTTCATTTGTGATGTTGGATCTGAGTAGTAGACTTAAGAAAAAAATTTCATTGTGGTTTTTCTCATATTGGGTTTTCCACGTATATATGGTGTTATGTGCTGTTGTTTAATGCACATTTTATTGTTATATTGGTTTATCTTTTTATTTGCACATCTGAGTTGTAAGGATAAATCTGTAAATAGGTTTTCAATTCTAAATTTTTTATATCTACTGATTCACTCCCCTCTCAGTAGATCATTGTGTTCTAACATCATCTTTATAGCAGGGTATGTGGAGGATCATGATGGGCCAAAAAGGGGCGATATGATGGGTATGTGTAGGGTATGTGGTTGATGACTTTTTTTAACCCAAAATTGATGAAACGAAATGGGTTTTTAAAGGAGATTCTCAAATTTTCACCAATATAAATTATGGTTTACCTTGAATTTAATAAATAATTATTGTTCATTTTATATTTAAATTATGAGTAAAGTCTTGATTGATAGGCTAATTAAAAAATATCTACAACTTTCAAATAGTATGATAGTTTTTGAATCCAAAATATGTGTCACATTGTATGCTTTGCATACTATAGGATTTTAAAAAAATAAATTGAATTTCATAAAGTTTTGACCAAGTTAAGGTGGTCAAACATACAATTTTTTATATTTTTAAAAAGTTGTAATAAAAAATTCATAATTAATTATTTACCTGGAAAAAAATTTCAAAAAAATATGCATCACATTGGGACATGAGTCCCCTACTTATATCTAAAATATTATACAAAATATTATCATTTTATTGTGGTTAGGGTGGTCAGATAGACACCCACTTCTTATTTTTTCCCTGAAAAATTAAGTACTACTACATTGAAATTTCAAATTTTTACCAAATAGATTTAAAAAAAATAAATTAACCTAGTAGTTTTGAAACTAAATTCAATTTGCTATAGGTTCTATTCTTACATATTTTTGAAATAATATAGATAACCTATTCAAATTTTTACTTCAAGTTGTCTAACTCTGATTTTTCTAAATTTCATCGCCACTTAAGGGACTGCTTTTTCCATGATGATCCTACACATACCCAACAACCACTTGGATTTTAACTTGTTGAGCTAGATGAGGGGAATTAAGTTGTCAAAAACCATTATTTTTTTTCTTGAATGGTTGATAGTTGTTATGAGACATGGATTCAAATTTTCCAAGATAACTAGAGGGAGATTACACTTCACGACTACTAAGTGAATTTTGATAATCACGAAGGGTAGCACACAATTGTGTGAAAGAGGGAAACTTCAACATCTCAAGATTAGTTTGGAAATTATTTTTCAAAGTGGAAATAAACATTCTTTGAAGGTCATCATTGGGTATTTGAATGTTTATTTGTGAATAGAGTAATTGGTATCATGCTATGAAATCAATGACCTTTTAATCAATTTTTTTTTTACATGTCATTAAATCAGCCAATGTCATCTTAGAACCCATATGTATTTGGAAGTGATTTTAGAAGGGATCAATAAGTTAATTGAATTAATGTATTGAATTATTTAGTAAGGAAAAAAACCATTCCAAAGTAGTATCCTTCAAGGATCTAGGGAAGAATTTAGCCAAGAGTTTATCCTAAAAAATGGAGTCACTACATAGGGTTGTACATGAAAAAACATCGATTAAATGATTTCCTTTTCCACCATATTTCTCAAATCTAGGAATCTCTATACCTTGTGTCATTTGTGTTCTCAATATCTCCAAGGAAAATTGATTTCTTTTGACATATTATGAAGGTTAGCCATGTTTTGATTTTGACTTAATGAAGCAATTTATTGTTGGAGGGATGAAACATTTTGTAAGCGTGTGTTAAGGATAGGATAATTTTGAATTTAATCGGATGGAGGTGTATAAGGTGGGGATGTATATGTATTTATATGGAAAGTGAATTTTAAATTTGAGAGAGGATATTGACTAGGTGTTATGAGATTTGAATTCACAAAACTAAAGGGAATCCTAGTGGAAATACCTAAGGAAGTGTTGAAATTTCTATTAGGTTGTATGGTTTTTGTAACATTTACATTGGTGTATGTCAAATAGAGGTTATGGTTGTGGAAGGAGCAAAATTGGATTTCCACCTTGACTTTGAGTACACCCAAAATATTGAACACTAATGTAGAGCATCATTAACAACCTTCATTCATCGGGGTATTTCAATCCCAAATAGAATTAGGAGAAGATAAAATTCTTAATTCACTTACTTTTT
This sequence comes from Sequoia sempervirens, assembly GCA_007258455.2. Classification (NCBI taxonomy): domain Eukaryota; kingdom Viridiplantae; phylum Streptophyta; class Pinopsida; order Cupressales; family Cupressaceae; genus Sequoia; species Sequoia sempervirens. Next base: position 343,524,866 of record VDFB02000017.1, read on the forward strand.
CCTCAAAACCCATACAACTTCTTTGATTCTTTATTTATACAAGACTTAAAGACAACAAGTTAGCAATCCAAATTCAAGAAAATCATGTTCCATACCATCATCATTATTAGACTAAACAAAATTAGACAAAACTCAATTCAGGACCCTTGAAGACAGTCCTCTCATTCACCATTAGCATCTTTACAAAGTTTATCAAGTTTAACAAACTTAGCAACCACATCATTAGTACACCAATACATCTCATTCTTCAAGACCACAAAAACACTTATTAGATTCTAATCTAACTCATCCAATCTCAAAATGTTTGTATCAAAACACTAACCAGGCCTAGATAACTCCAAACAGTCCACATTCCCTTCAAACATCAATTCAATCAACTTAATCTACCAGGGAAAAATTTTCTCCTTGATTGAAGACTCCAAAATAGAGAACCAGGCCATATTCCTCTTGTAGTTACTCCAAGACACCATAAACAACTCCAAATATAGGTACTTTCAAAAGTAGACTACCCAAAGCAATAATTAGGCCTCTAGGCTACAAAGTTCATCCATCCTTAATTTATAGCAAACAAGGACTCGCCATATTTGTCAACTAGTTTCAAAACACACAAGGCTCTTCAAAAGAACACCTTTCAACAAGTTTTGATGTCCACTCAATATAAGAGACTCAAACTCTGCAAACTAACCTAGTCAAGACTATGTCAACACAACCCTTCCTAAACAGTAAGTAGACAAGGGCTTCAATATTTTCTACACACCCAAAATTTATCAAGAAAAGGACCTCTATACACAATGGAAACCTTCCAAACTCATTGAATCTCAAGTTAGACCACTTTTCCAAATCAAATCTCAGTAACTCGGCCTGAACATTGGTTTTTCCTAGTATGGTATAGTTTTCCAAGCCTAAGACTTAATAGAAACCAAACATAACCTTAAACCCAACCTCTATAACCTTTAAATCACTCAAAGGGAATAATAATCTACCTTATCACCAAATTAATGTAAATTTCATTGACTAGAAAGAAATAAAATCCAACTTGAGGTGCCTCTAGATACCCTAGGTCAGGGTTTACCTGCCTAGGAAGATTTGCACCTAATTTTGACAATACTTAATGAAATTAAATGAAATAAAATTAATAGAAATATAGAATCATAGGGCTTTCATCTCATATGGGGGAGGAGATACTATTGTATAGTACTAGGTCGTACAGTTGTAAAAAACTTTGTTTTACCAGTAAAAACCATAGAAATTTTGAGTTTATTCTTGTTCTCTTCCTTACAATGCAAAAAGCTCCCTCTTGCCTCGATTTGGTGAGGCTTATTTATACATAAAAGACCAAAAATAGCTCAAAAAAATCAACCATAACTGATATAACTAACTCAAATCACCTTGACTTGTCAATTTTTCTCCATTTTGCATTTATGACAATTTTTCAACTTTGAACATTATTTGAGAATTCCTTAAATTATGACTTCCTAGGACTCCAAATGACCTCAACATATCAAAAATGGCTCATTCAACCTTATTACAACATTAAAATACCTAATTTAATGAATTTATAAAATATGGCCTCATGGAGGCATGTAATCAAATAGGCGGTCCTTCACAAAACTCCTAGGGGCAAAGGAATTCAAGCCCCTTTGAATTGTCTTCTTCCTGGTCTTCTAGTTACTTTTTACTTTTTCATTTGTCCTTGAAATTATCTTTGGTCCTTTCTTCCTTTTCTTCTTTGTATGCCTTCTCCTATCAAGCATTCTTGCAACTTGAAAGTCCCAAAACTCTATCATATAATCAAACACTTCTCCATGTTCTTCATAACCTACACATACATAATCCAAAGAAAAATTAGAAACAAATTATAGAGACCTTTTCATCTCCTCCTTGTCTTCTTTGAACTTTTCCATTGAGTCTTCTTCATTTTTTCTCTTCATGTCTTCAAGGGCTTCATTCTCTACTTGTTTGAACTCTTAAACTTGTTTGCTTTCTCCTTCCTTTGACATAGTCTTCATCTTCTTCTCTTGTTTTCTCTTCATTATTAGTCTCTTGATAGGCCAAAAAACTTGCCTCTTAACTGATAAGTGCCAACTAGATTATAACTGCTTCCATTCAGCCTCAAGCCTTTCTAACCTCATACTAATTTCCTTTATTTCTTGCCTCCATTCTTTCATCTCTTGATCTTTCTTTTTATTTTCCTCTTTTCTTTTTTCCTCTTTCAGTGAACCCTTTCTCTGCAAAAACCTTCTCAAAAAATCCATCTTAACACTCTTCCTCACCTAGGTCTTTCCACTCACCTAGTCTCTTGGAATTTCTCACTACACCAACCTGAAAAAAACCACACACACAAACCAAAAACAACTTTCCAAGAGCATCTTCAGGATCTGATACCAATTTGATGTAGAGAATCATCATCAACCTTCATTCATCAATGAATTTCAATCCCAAATAGAATCAAGAGAATATAAAATTATTAATTCACTTACCATTTCCTCAAAACTCATACAAATTCTTTGATTCTTCATTTCTACAAGACTTTAAGACAACAAGTTAGCAATCCAACTTCAAAAAAATCATGTTCCATACCATCATCATTATCAAACTTAACAAAATCAGACAAAACTCAATTCAGGACCTTTGAAGATAGTCCTATCATTCACCATTAGCATCTTTACAAAGTTTATCAAGTTTAGCAAACTCAACAACCACATCATTAGTACACCAATATATCTCATTCTTTAAGACCACAAAAACACTTATTAGATTCCTATCCAACTCATCCAATTTGAAAATGTTGGTATCAAAATACTAACCAGGCCTCAATCACTCCAAATAGTCCACATTCCCTTCAAACATCAACTCAATCAACTTACTCTACAAGGAAACAACTTTCTCCTTGATTCAAGTCTCAAAAATAGAGAACCAGGCTATGTTCCTCTTATAGTTACTTCAAGACGCTATAAACAACTCCAAATATAGGAACTTTCAAAAGTAGACTACCCAAAGCAACAATTAGGCATCTAGGAAACCTTCCAAACTCATTTAGTCTCAAGTTAGACCACTTATCCAAATCAAATCTCAGTAACTTAGCCTAAACACTAGTTTTTACTAGTATGCTATAGTTTTCCAAGCCTAAGACTTAATAGAAACCAAAAATAACCTTAAGTCCAAACTTTGTAACCCTGAAATCATTCAAAGGGAATAATTATCTACCTTCTCATCAAATTAGAGTAAATTTCATTTACTACAAAGAAAGAAAATCCAATTTGAGGTGCCTCTAGATACTCTAGGTTAGGGTTTACCCGCCTAGGAAGATTTGCACATAACTTTGACAATACTTAATGAAATAAAATGCATAGAAATATAGAATTATAGTGCTTTCATCTCATATGGAGGAGGAGAGACTATTGTACAGTATTGGGCTGTATAGTGTCAAAAAAATTGTTTTACTAGTAAAAACCATAGAAATTCTGAGTTTATTCATGTTCTCTTCCTTACAATGCAATAAAATCCCTCTTGTCTTGACTTGGTGAGGATTATTTATACATAAAATACCAAAATAAACTCATAACAATCATCCACAACTGATATAAGTGACTCAAATCACCTTGACTTGTCAATTTTTTCCCTATTTTTCTTTTTTGACAAATTTTCAACTTTGAACATTATTTTAGAATGCCTTAAATTATGACTTCCTAGGACTCAAAATAACCTCAACATATCAAAAATGGCTCATTAAACCTTATTACAACATTAAAACACCTAATCTAATGAATTTATACAATATGGCCTCATGGAGGCATGTAATCAAATAGGTGCTCCTGCACAAAACAACTACCTATGTTAGGGACATGTTTAAATTAGTGACATTATCTAACCCACAAACAATATATATTCCTTGTTAATTTTCAATTATTCTTCTTGCATTATCTATCATAGGGATCACATTAGGAGAATTGTATTCAGAATTCACAAGATATTGGAATTTAGCATGGTCTTCATCCATTCTTCTAATGTTTTCAAGATGGATAGTAGTAATAATTTCATTAACCTCAGTCACATTAGGTGTAGGTAAGGAATTCATAGGAAATGAAGTGTTAAGGGTATGATCTATAGTGGGATGACTAGTTTCAACACTATGAGTGAAAGCGTAATGAAAACCCAAGATTCACGATGAGGGATGTATCATAGGATGACATGAGTCTTGAACTACATCTCATGATAGTATTGGAAATAGGACACCAAGTTGTGAAGCTCATCCAAGTTTCAAAAACCCAAGGTATACCCAAAATGGATAAGAGGTAAAATGCATTGAAATATATTAGAATGTAAAGTGCAATGTAAGTAGGTAAAAGAAATTTTCATATTTAAACAAGATAATTTTCTAATTATTCTTGTAAAAACCTAAAAAATGATGTCTTTTAGATACAAGTTTGAACTCAACAATGCTCTAAATTTAACCAATTGTGGTTAATATGAACAATTTCATATAACAGAAAATCTAGAAATTGAAACACAAATTGGAAGAATAGTGTTTTTAATGCACAAAAATTTAGAAAATATTGTGATCAAGGACTCATATGACCATGGGAGAATGGGTCTCACTTTAAGATTTTTCCAAATTAATTTGCAAGTTTGTGAGATGATTTTTATGGTTTTCAAATTCTAATTTTAGATAGTGAGTTATAGTTTCAAATTTCTATAAAATGAGGTCTAAATGTAAGTGTAAAATAGTGCTATGTGACAAGCAAAAAGACCTAATTTGAGATGCAATTTTGATTTAATTTTGTAATGTAAATTAATGATGATGCAATGTGATGTAAAAACTATGAATAATGACTGATATTTTTTGAATTTTTGAATTTTAAAGAATACAAAAGTGCAAACCTAAAACCCTACACAAGATGCAAACTAATGCAAGTGAAGAACCCTAGATAAAATGCAAATCAATGCAAAAATTAGATAGAGATATAAAAATAGAGTTTAAATTGGCTAGGTACGATGCTCAAAATTCAATTTCACCATAAAGAAACAACAAAATAATATGTGTGTTTTCTTTCTATGTTTGAAAAGGGGGATTCGCAAAAGTTATAATAAATAAACCTATTTTCCTTTTTTTCATTAGGAAATGAGATCCTAACAATGAATTGATTATCAACCCTTAGGGGAATCAATTCAATGTAAGAATCTTGAAATTTTCTTATTTTGAAGGATGGGGACCAAGGTGAAAAAACACTTTGGGGAGAAAAAACTAAAAATAGAAAAACCAACTCCAAAATGAAATCTAACACTTGAAAAAATAATATTAAACTGAATAGAAGAAGAACCAAAAAATATATTGTAGATTTGAGAAGGACAAACACTTGTGTACGATTCACCAAAAGTGCTTTTTAGAAGTTGATCTCAGACTCATTTTCCCATGGGAATATGGGTCCGAGTGTAGGGATTTTTAGTAGCTTTTAGGAGCCTCTTTTACAAAACTAAATCTTCCAATTTTCCCAGGTTTAACATTTGAAATCTCAAAACTCACTTTGAGATCTTAGTTTCTATGAGATGAGATCAATTTTGACAGCTTTTGCAACTTTGGCAACATTGTAAATCTTGCACTTTAAATGGTCTTCAAGCCTTCTTCAACCTAACTCTACAATCACCCATATCATAGATTTTTATTTATTTTGGGTGAATAGGAGTTTTCCTTGGTCAAAACCCATTTTGGTAATTGAAACATGAAAGAAGGAATGACGAATGGACATAGCTATGTTACCACTCAAAAAACCCTTGAATGAATCATTGATAATGGAGACCTAAGGAAGTCTACAACTTTTTTGAGATGGCTTAATTAGATGTGGATCTTGACACTTGAATCTTTCTTTAAATGATGCTTTGAATGCATGACCTAATCATGAAGCCTACATTTCAATGTTATCTCCAAAAATATGCATGATTCAAGAAGACTTTGATACAATGAATGGATTTTGAATGCTGCAATAAAACTCTAATATATCTTCTCTTGAATTCCTTTGACCATAGCCTTAGCTCATGTGATGGAACACTTGAAAATCTAGGTGAAACATAGTGAAATAACATTTTATTTATAGGTATGTATCCTTAATTTCTTGAAATTCAAATATCACACACCGACATTGAATTATGGATTTAGAAATTCTAAAATAGTGCTAGAAACATAATTTAAATTTATGTCCTAAGGTTTCAGCAGGACCCATTTGCCCATGGGTGAATGGGTCCCAGGTCCATAAACCTAGGACACACATTGTTCAATGTGAAGTGTTATGTTTAGCAATTAATTAATGTTGGGTTTCCCCTTTAGAAAATGTGTATTAATAGGCTTGTAGATGAATTAAATGGCCAAATAAGGAATAATTATGATCAATTAATTAAGGGGGCCCAAATAAGTGTGTAAATGTAATAAGGTACATTTAACAACACTAAATTAAGGCATTATTATGTCCATTTTAAATAGGAGGGCCCAAACAAGAGACAAAATATAAAGGGTTAGATTTTCCAACACTACACCCCAATGAGGGGGACTATTGCTTGATGTAGAGTTAATTTTTTTGTTGACTGTTTTTCATAGCTGGTATTGACATCAATGATAAAGGGGGAGATTATTGGAGAGTGTTGGTGTTGTCATTAGTTTTTTCATTGATTTCAACCCCTATTATTGGACTTGTTGGAGATTGTTGGTTTTGTTATTAGTGTTGTCATTAGTATCTAGTGTGGAAATTGTTAGAGTCATTGGAGACTGTTGCACTATGTTATTATCTTTATTTTCTTTTGATGTAAACCTATAATGTGGTTATGCTGAGAAGTGGTTGTAGTATTGAGAAAGTGTTGGATGTGATGTAGATATGTTTAGGATATTTTGTGGTGTTTTTGATGTAGCTAGTTCACTTGCGATCCAAGTGATTTTGAGAAAATTTGGATAAAAGAGTGTTCAATGTTGTCCTCCACATTTATTCATGGTTGAAGATATGATTGTGTGGTTTGGATATTATAATTACAGGTGTTCATAGGTGTTATATCCATTTTTTTAGGTTTTGGATCATGCGATAGAGGAAGTTGTGTTTCACATAGTGTTTTCCTATGAAGAAGGTTGTCTAGGAGAAATGGAATTGCTCTGAATTTCTCAATATTTTTTTTTCTTGTCTTGTGGATTTGTGAACATGCTAATATTTTCTATACCTACCTTTCCCTATATTTTTTAGTGTGCAATTTTTCTACAAGCTTGGATTCATAAGTTGTCTTCAATGGCAATGTGCCTAGTTGAAAAAAATGAATGTATTATGTAGTTTCAAGTAGTCATGGTAGTGTTGTTTAATATTTCGATTATTTTGGAATATTTTGGGATATTGTGGAGTGTTTCTATGTGGTCTATGTTTCTTTTTCAAAATTTTAGAGGTTTGTATGTGGTCATTTGTTAGTTTTATTGTAGGTTTGGATGACGAGGCATACTAGCACCAATTTTTGAGGTTATTTGTTGTTTGTGGAAGTGTGGTTAAGTATGTCTGTGTAGATTTGGGTGCTAGTTAACCCATGGAATGGTTTTCTTTCACTTTTTTCTACAATACAAGTATTTGGTGTCAACCTATTTTGTGTAGTATATTTGAGGTGCATACATCTTATTAAGGTCATCCTTGATGATTTGTTTAAGGTCATGGATGGTATAAATGTAGGGTGAACTATGGGAGATGTGTGTGTCATGTGTAAGGTGTGTCAGAGTTGTGAATGTGATCAAGTGTGTTTATCTGAGTGTGAGCTTAAATTCCTAGGACTTTGGATGGAGTGAGGAGGTGTTTACATTTCTCAGTGTGCACTGTAAAGTTGTTGGAGGTAGTGAGCCAAAGGTTGTAGATGGTGAAAAATTTTAGTGGTGGATTTTTCTTATTGCTCTAAGATAGTGAATCTCTCTGTAATAGTTTTCTTTTTTCTTGTTCTTTTGGGATAATGAGTCCTTTTGGAAATGAGCACTCGGTAGTGAGGCTTTCTTCTCTTTTTGTTAGTGAGCCCCTTGATAGTGTTCCTATTATATTTGGTTTTGTTATTCATATATATGTAAGCTAATCCTCATCGTGGTTTTTCCCTGATTAGGTTTTTCAATGTAAATTTGGTGTTCTCCTGTGTATGGTGTTGAATGTCTTTATGTTTCATATGTTTACATTTTTTTGATGCTTAATAAATATGTAAAAGTTAATAAGAGTTTAAGGATTAATGAGGGTTTGATTATTTTAATGTACAACCAATTCTAGCCCCCTCTCAAATATCCTATGTGTCTAATAGATTTCACATTTCTCTCATAGTAATCATTTAATTCTTATGATCTCCTCCACACTCTTGAGCCTCAAGGACTCTTTGTACCTATTAAACATTGCTGTTAGAAAGTGATTGGGTTGGTGATCCATATATTCTAGAATAAAATTGTCACAATTTTGTTAGACTCCACATATCTTTTTCTCTTCATCTTTAGATACCTAATCCTTTTGGGAATCCCCAAGTGGGATGCTTCTATGTAGGAAGAGTTCAATTCCTTGCATAGGAACTATCTATGGGATCTAGTAAATATTCCTAAGGGAAGAAACCTTGTTCAATTCAAGTGGATCTATTAGAAAGGAATAATAGTAGATGTGTCAATTGACAAGCATAAGGCTTGCTAAGTTGAAAATGGATTCTTCGAAGTTCCTTTAAAAATTATTTAAATTGAAACTTTTCATCTAATTATAAAATGAATTCTAGTTGGATTTTCCTCCCTATAGTTGAAACCTATTTTTGAGAATTTCATTAGATTCATGTGAATTATCTTTCTTCATAGTGATCTTCAAGAGTAAATATTCATGGATATGCTATAAGGGTTCATACATGATTCTTAACTATTTTTACATATTTTGAAGTCTCTTTATAGCCTCAATCATTCTCCTTGGTCTTGGTATGCGAAGATTAATTCCCTCCTTAAGAAAATTGGTCTCACGTGATTTTTTTTAATTCAAACATATTAATTTTGTAGGAGGATGATACTCTCACATTTTTGGTTATGTATGTTGGTGATTTTTTGATCATAGGGAATCATTCATCCACCATGAAGTTACTAAAAAATTCTTTAAATGACACATAATTGTGAGAGTTGGGTCTTTTGTTTTGTTTTTTGGGTATTGTGATCACTCAGTCATCTTCAAGTATCCTCCTTGCACAACCTAGGTATGCTCTTAATATTCTCTCTATATTTTGCATGGTTGACTATAAGTATGCAAAGATTCCATTTACAAAAAGGTTCAAACTTGAGGCTAAGTGTTCTTCACTCTTGGTTGATAAAACTTTATTCTGAAAACTTGTTGGGAGTTTGATCTATTTGACTCATATATGACTAGAAATTTCATATATTTTGGGCATGGTCTCTCAATTCATGTAGGAGCTCCATGAGTTATATTAGAAAGAAAAGAAGTATATTCTCTGCTAAATTTCAGGTGCTCACAATTATCTACTTTAGTATATATTGGGTGTGGAGATTGATTTAGTGGGACATACATATATCTTGAGAGAAATTTGCTTGAGTTGTGAGCTTTTTTTGGGTGTGATAAGTGTCCACTTTAGGAAGGGCTTAATATTTCTTCATTTTTATCTCTTTAATTTTTTGGGGGATTCATTTTTAGGACCGATTTTTTCACTTAGATAAGCTACACTAAAGGTTATGTTGGTGTAGGTTTTTAATTTTTCTTATGTTAGGGGATATTTCATTTTTCCATTGATTATTAATCTTATGAGGATAGTTAAACATGATTAATATGAGTGTTCCTATCATAATACATTAGCTACATGTGCCATTCTCTCCCACACATGGGTAGTTGAGTTTAAAAGTCTTTTGGATCTACATACCACTTCTCATAAAAAAATATTTTTTATATATTTGAGTAGGTATTGTCACATGTTTTGAAATTTACCATGTAGGTAAAATCTCACTCATATTATGGGTAGTTGAAGTTAGTGCACCTCTTGGATGTAGTTTCCTATTTTTTATATATATACACCACTCTAGCCTAACCTTAGATAATTCACTAAGAGTAACATGAGTAATCTCAACATTTTCTTTGATGTGTGTCTATCTTTTCTATTTTTAGATAATATATTATTTCCTCTATTTTGATATTTGATCATTTTTTAATTGTAGTTTTGTTGGATCTATGAAAAAATAGATCCTATCTTATTTCTCACTTCAAAATAACTCTCATAAAATCTCTTGGTATGTTTAAGGTTAAACTTTGGAATTGTAGAGAAACCAAATATCTAAGATATTTTATAAAGGAAATGAAGAAAGAGAAGAAAAAGGAGGATTCCTAAGATGACTATGAGAGATCCTCCCAAGATGAAGGTTATTATTTTATTAGTTCCTTGACTAATCATGCATAGACAATTAGATGGTTGAGACTATGGAGCCTCTTTCCAGATGACCTCACATCAAGGTTTGTTTGCAAAATATAAAACATATGATGGTGGGAAGGTATATAGGAGATGGTTAAATATAAATATTTTTTTTCATGGTGATGTTTTAATTTAATTCACTAATAAATGGGTTAGGGGGATACATAGTGTACTATATGTTCCTATTTTAGGATGGAACCTATTTTATATAAGATAATAGAATTATGTAGTTGTGAAGGTTGTTCTCTCAAGTGGATTGTATGATATGGTTAAATGAGTAATGGTTTTTCTAAGGGTGTTTACATTCACATTCTATATTAAGCTAGATTTGTACATAATTTAGTGTAATTATTCTTAAATTCCTATATTTAAGTGATGCAAAAATATTTATCTTCACTATTAGAACAAAAACTAAAGAGGTTTCTACTTTCTACTTACGATGGTCATTATTTCTATGTACTTAAGGGTGATCATTATTTGAATACTATACTACAAGAATAGAAAATAATATTATGGAACCAAAGGATAGGTCAGTGAGAAGGGTTAAATGAGTATAATTTTGAATTTCATTTTTGTTAGAATTGCATATGTGGGTTAAATGATATTCTGTGTTGCTAGATTTAATCCATTCTAATGTATTTAGTCCTATTGATGTTCCTTCTATTTTTAAATCTCTATATTGTTTTTCTTTCATTGAATATAGTAGAAATAAATGGATATTTTATGTAGAAGTATAGATAAAGTCTTTGGTCATTTTCAAAATAGTAACATTCTAGTGGAAAATAATAGTCATAGTAATGATTTTTTCGAGAATATTTTGATATAGTTGATAAGCATCATGGGATATATATACATAAGAAAAATCCATACACCACTCAATAGAATTTATTTGCATAAATAATGCATAGTATATTGATAGAGATAGCTAGATGTATGTTTTGTGGGGATAGCCTAGGAAAAATGTACTGGTAAAAAGTAGTTTCCACAACTACTTACCTAGTTAGTATGTCTCCTACATTAGTTATTTTTGGTAAAACAACTACAAAGGTGTGTTTATAAGAACATAACTTATTGAGAAATCTTCCCTTCTATGTTTTAAGGAATATTCACATGTGCTTAGGGATAAATAGTTAAAGTTTGAGAACAATGCAATAAAATACATCTTCATTGGTTATGGTACAAATATGAAAGGATACAAGCATTGGAACCATATGACTAATATATTTAATATATAGAAGAAATTTTATGTTTATATAGGTTACATATTCTTCCATATTATTATAGCCAAAGAAGGATGAAAATGAAGATGTGGTTTATCTAACCCAATAGACTAATATATCTTAGATAGTTCTAAAGAAGAGAAAGAATTTCAACCTTAGTAACTAAGGAGGTCCAATCAAAAAAGGAAGAAACTAGAAACGTAAATTTCCCCTAATTGGAGCAATATTTCTACTTTTATCTCTAAATATAATAATTAAAAAAATTTAAGGAGGTTATGAATATTGATGATGCATAGCCTTGGAAGGTGGTCATGGATAAAGATATGGTTCCTTTGGAAAAAAATAATATGTGATATTTAATACCTTATACTAATGGAGAAAATCTTTCTAGATGAAAACTGGACTTTAAAGGAAAATTAATGTCTAATATTAGTTTAGAGAAGGACAAGATGTGATTGATTGTGAAGGGTTGTTGCTTGTCTCTCTACTATAAAATATAATATCCCTTTGATTTCTATTATTTCTTGCTACTACTTGTTATATTAAGGTTAATTAGATGGACATTAAGACAAAATTCCTTCATGGCGATTTTGAGGAAGATATTTATATGACACAACTAGATCACTACAGTGAAAATTTTAAAGAAAATTTTGTTTATAAGTTTGAAAAGTCTTCGTATGGTCTTAAGAGTCATCTAGGAAAGTGGTGTAAAAAATTTAATTCCTTTTTGTTGTTTTTCCATTTTTTTAGATTGAAATTAGATCATTACATCTATTGTAAGATGGAAAATTATCATATGATTATTTCATTATATGTTGATGATATCTTATTTTTCAATAATGAGAAACATTTGATTCATGATTTTATGTCTTAAATTTTAGCATAATTTTAAATGGACTTAGAGGCATACAAGTACATATTAGGGATGAGATCAAAAGAGATAGAGTGAATTATACAAAATTTAGTTGGGTTAGACTAAGTATGTGAACTTAGTGTTTCAGAGGCTTAAAATAATAGCTTCTAGGATAATCTATGTTCTTCTTACAATGGAGACAATGTTATCAATTATGTAGTGTCTAGTTAATCTTAGTGAATTGGAGTATATGAGTAGAGTACCTTATGATATTACAGTTGGTATTTTTATGTATATGTTATATTTTGTACAAGATAAGAATTTAACCAAGCAATGGGAGTTCTTGGTCAATCTATGGATAATTATTGATATCTACATTTAGATATAATAAAGAGGTTTTTCAAGTATTTATAAGGTACCATTGATTGTTACTTACCTTATCATGAAATCCTACATTGGGAATATGTTATGTTTATATTCATGGATTTTTTGGTTTAGATTGGGTTAGAGATATTGAGTGCATAAGAACAAATAATGGATATCGACCTCCACTATGTTTATATGTGCAATTAGTTGGATCATATTTGATAGGTTTTGGTTTCCTTTTCAAAAATATAAGTAAAGTACACTAAATCAACTCATACTCATAAGGAAACCATATAGCTTAAGATATTATGTTTAAATGTTGTCCTAGAGGTAGGATCCCTTATGGTTCATTTTTAGAGTTAAAGTGTCATATATTTTTAAAATAACCCAAAATTTCATAAGAGGATGAATCATATTGATATTGAGTACCTATTTTTTAAATATATGGTAGTGGAAAGGAAGTAAATACAAGAAAAAATGACACTTTGAATAATATAATGTTACAAAATGCACTAGCATAGCTTGTAAGAACAAAAATAGATCAATTTATGAGTCTATGGGCCTGGGTGATCCCACAATACTAGTTTACAATTTTTGGGAAAACTCGACACTAAACTTATTTTTTCTAACTAAATATTAACTTTTGGGCACCTATAGTAGCTAAAACATGAGGAATTTGAAGATGATGCAAAGTAGTGAGTTGTGAAATTTTGTCTATAGGTTCTAAATATATTTTTTTCAAAATTTTTGGAATCAAATTGCACTCCTTTTTCCATCTCCTTCGAAAAATAATTTTTTAGTAAACACCATTTTTAATGAGTGATGCTCACCGTATACAACATAAATTTTCTTCCATGAAGCATACAATTCTAGTTTTTTTTTTTAATTTTGATTTTTAACTATGATATCTAGTGATTTCATTTGGTTTCATAGTGTTTTATTGAATATTTTTTCCTTAATAAAGCTTCAAAGTTAAACCAATTACAATTCAAACACATGCAAACTATATACAACATTACTTTTTTTTTGTGTATCAAAATCCATTTTTTATTTTTTATTAGATCAAGTAATTCAATATCTAGTGCATTGATATTTTTCAAAAAAGAAAATTGATAATCTGCTATTTTTCCATATGTGCAGAATAGAGAGCTTGATTTTCGGTGAAAAATCTACATTCACAAGAAATGAAAATAAATATTTATAATAATTAAATTAAATTTATTTAAAATTATACTTTTTTGGAAGCTTATAATAAGGAATACACACTTACAAAAAAAAAAAGTTAAATGAATTCATTTGATCCCCCTAAAGGTATATCAAATGTGTTTTTTTATCACCATTTTGATAGGTGTAAAGGAGACTCCATTATAGGTATGGTTTAAAACTAGCGGGGTTCTATCCAAGGGGTTTTGATCTATGGTGGTTTGGTCAAGATCTCTTCAACTAGAATCCTTTAAATGGAACTTTTCAATGCTTATATTATCATATTTTTTAAAATATGCGATTTTAGGAAAAATCAGGATCTCCCAAATATTGTAAACCAGTATTGTGGGATCACCCGCCTATTAACCTATAATAATGAGATAAATGGTACATAAATACCCCCTTTTCTATTTCAATATGTTTTGAAAGTAGAATAATAATGTGAAGGGTGCCTCAACCTTGCTAGTAATTTTAATATTACAAAAGGTGTGATTTTTAGGTACAAAAATAAAAATTCTTAGCCACTTAATGCTAACTATGGTGGTACCTTTTGTGTTGAGAAAATGTGTCTCAAACTCACTAGTATAACCTTGGTACTATCACTGAGCAGCCAAGAATTAATAAGTGTTATGTTTATGCTTGTACCTCTATACCACCAGGTGGTTCAAAGAGAGGAGCAGTAGTGTAGTTACCACTATACCATGGGAGCCTCTCAGCTATCAAGTGGTAGTGCAGTGGATACCACCACATCATGGGTTTCTTTACACTAAGATGTGGTAATGCGGTTACCACCATACTACAGGAGTTCACTGGATGTGTAGCAATAGTGCGGTATACCACCATACTGTAGAATCCTATCAACAACCTAGTCATAGTGTGGCTACCGCCATACCTCAGTAGCTCTCAACTTGTTTGGAGGTAGTATGATATATAGCCACCACTCGGGAGCCTATTGTGTGTGCAGTGGTAGCACGGTGTAAAGTGAATAGCGTGGACTTGGTGAATTTTTGAGGTGTAAGCCATTAAGTGGAGGATGTTGTTGACTTGGAAGGTGGTCATTTGAATGACTAGGAAGTTTGATAGTTTCTCTACAAAGGAAGTTGAACTAAATTGATTGTACAAAGAACAAGTGATTCATGGTTGTTGTTATACATTATAACGTATTGTTACTGTGATAGTGTTCTAGAGTTCGATGGTTGGATGATCGAATGATCTGTTAATTTTTTTCATTGTATGTTGTATATGCATTGTAACAGTGAGAAATAATGTAGATTGATCAAAATTTATTTTGTACAAGGTTGATTAGGGAAAATTTGTGGTTGTAATATTGACATCTAGAAGGAGAGTCTGTAACTTGTATGTAATTTGATTACTATAATACAAATGATTTTTTCTTTGGTGTGGTGGGTTTTTCTCTTGTAAGGGTTTTCCCATGTAAATCTGGTGTCAATTGTGTTTGAGTTTATTTTTCTATTCTATTATTCCTTTCATGTGCATCTTAATGAACTGTAATTGTAAAATTTGAAGACATGTCTACTTTCTTCTTTGAGTTTTGACATTAGGAAAGTTTGTTCTCCATCCTTAAGCTTTCCTTACAGGTGGTATCAGAGCTTGGCCAGTTGTGTTATCTTTGTGGGTAGGTTGGGTTTTTTTGTGTCAATCCTATTTAATGGGAGTCTAGTAGAAGTGTGGTAATTTAAAATACAAATTAAGATGACAAGCACATCAAGAAAGATTGAAATTGAGAAATTCAATGGTAGCAATTTTGAGTTGTGGAAACTCAAAATGGAAAATCTGTTTGTGGATCAAGATCTTTGGCTTGTTGTGTTTGAAACGAAACCTTCTAGTATGAAGCAAGAAGATTGGGACCTCATAGACAAAAAGAAAAAGGGTTGATAAGACTCTATTTGGAAGACTTTGTTCTCCTGAACATTCATGAAGAGAAGACTGCATCTTCTTTGTGGAAGAAGCTTGGATATATTGACCAAGGTAAGTCCTTAGTGAATAAGTTGTTCTTAAGGAAGAAGTTATACTCTTTGAAGATGGAGGAAGGGGCATCTGTGGATGATCATCTAAATACGTTTAACACATTGATTTCTCAGTTAACATCTGTGAGCGTGAAAATTGATGATGAAGATCATTGTATGCTTTTGTTGTGTTCTTTACCCAATTCTTGGGATCATTTAGTGATGGAGATTGGGAGAACGAAAACCAATTTCAAGATGGATGATGTGGTTTCTTCTTCGTTATTAGAAGAAATGAGAAGTAAATATTCTAAGATGGTGAAGGAGGCTCTTGCTATTCAAGGCATATCGAAAGAAAAAGGCAAGAAGAAGGAAAAGAAGTCCAAATTGAAATTAGAAGGGAGATCAAAGTCTCTTGGAAAGAAGTCCAAGGTGAAGTGCTAGAATTGTGGGAAACCTGGTCATGTATGAAAGGATTGAAAAGAGGAAAAAAAGAAGAAGAAGAAGAAGAAGAACTCTTCTAACAATGATTCTTCTTAGAGCGATACAGATGCCTTCATTGCAGCCTTGGCAACTTAGGAATCAGATGATGTTTAGCTGGTTGATTCTAGAGCATCTTTCCACATGAAATCTCATAGAGACTGGTTTATTAAGTATGAAAAATATGACGGTGGAAAGGTGTACTTGGCAAGTGATTCATCTCTAGAAATTGTTGGCCGCAGAAGAGTCAAAATTCAGTTTCCTAATGGAAGAATTAAGGGAATTGATGGTGTAATGCATATACTAGGTCTAGCTCAAAATTTTATTTCTATAAGTAAGCTAGATTATGTTGGAGTGCAAGTCTCACTCTCTAGTAATGGCTGCAAAATGACTAGAGACTCGATGGTGCTGGCTAGGGGTGCCTGAATTGGTACTCTATATAAGTTGGATGCACTTGTTGTTAATGTAATAGTGTCTATACAAAGTCATAGAAGGTTGTTCGTGTAGAAAAGGAGACTGAATTCCCTATAGGGGCTAATTCTTTGGAGCTGAAACTCCCAACAAAGAAGACTATGCTCTGGCATCAAAGGCTAGATCAGATTGGTGAAAAAGCTTTAAAAGCCTTGAAAAAATTAAAACCTAGCTGGGGGGCTTGATGATTGTAATCTGGAATTTGAATTTTGTGAACATTGTATATATAGAAAACATCATCATGTTCTTTTTACTCTAGTTCTCACAAATATTCTAGTTTTTTGAATTATATACACTCTAATGTTTTTGGTCTAGTAAATGTTCCTTCATTGTTGAATTCAAAATATTACATATCGTTCATTAATGATTATTCGAGAAGGGAATTTGTATATTTTCTAAAAATTAAATCAAAAGTGTTTAGTTAGTTTAAAGAGTTTAAGAACTTGGTTGAAAATAAGACTAGTAAGAAAATCAAATGGTTGAGGATAGATAACAATGGTAAATTTTGTTCTATAGAATTTGAATTTTTTTGTAAGGACCATGGAATTAAGAAGCATAAGACAACACCTTAGACTCCGCAACAAAATAGAGTTGCTAAAAGGTTGAACAAGATGTTGATGGAGAATGCAAGAAGTATGTTGAGCAATACTAGTTTGGAGTAGAAGTTCTAGGCTGAGGTTGTGGCTACAACATGTTACTTGGTAAATCAATCACCTTCTTCTACACTTTTTGATAAAATTCCCATGGAATCTTGGTTTGGTAAGAAGCCCTCTCTAAGACATATTCGTGTCTTTGGCTGTGAAGCATATGCTTATGTGCCAGATGTAAAGAGATCGAAATTGGAGAACAAAGTTATTAAATTTATCTTCATTGGCTATGAAATTTGTGTGAAAGTATACAAGCTTTGGAATCCTGTGACTGACAAGGTTGTATATAGTAGAAGTGCAATCTTTTGAGAGCTAAAACCTTCTTCAATGAAAATGCAGTCAGAGATGAAAGAAAAAAAAGAGGAAAATAATGTTGTTGAAATACCTCTAACTCCTGAAAAAGAGGAACAACACATTGATAGTATACCTAAAACTAAGGAGATTTTGAGAAGCAATGAGAGTTCTGGAGAAGAACCACAACCTTAGCCTCAGCTTGTGAGGAGGTCTACACATGAGAAGAAGAAACCTGATAGGTATGGGTTCTTTATGTTAGATTCTACTTGTACCTATGCTTTGATTACTAATACTGAGGAGCCTAGGACTATAAAAGAGGCAGCTGAAATGAGTGATTTAGATTCTTGGTTGGAAGCCATGAATGAAGAAATGGCATAGTTAAAGAAGAATGATACTTGAGATATGGTTGCAGTGCCTAAAGGTAGAAATCCTATGGGCTGCAAATTGGTTTTTAAAAGGAAAATAGGTCTAGATGGGAGTATTGAAAAGTACAAAGTGAGGTAACACAAAGAATTGAATCATAGAGGAAGCTTAGCATTTAAACACATTGGGATGCTATGAAAAGAGTGTTTAGATTTCTAAAGGGCACTTCAAAATATGCTTTGTCTTACCATGGTAATTCGGTTGAATCAAAGAGGATGCTAAGCATTTGTGGGCATTTGTGTTACCAGTGGATATAGTTTCATGATGAATGGTGGCGTAGTTAGTTGGATGAGCAAGTGACAGGCTATACTCACATTATGCACTACATAGGTTGAGTACATGGCAGCAACTCATGCGTATAAGGAAGCCATTTGGATTAGGAGATTATGTTCTAATATTGGTTTTGATGTAGAGAAGATTATTCTTTGCTCTGACAGTTAGAGTACCATTTTTCTAGTAAAAAATTCAACCTTCCATGCTAGGACGAAACATATTGATGTGTAGTACCATTTTGTATGAGATATGGTGGAGGATGGAAAGTTATGTTTGGAAAAGGTGGATACTCTAATGAATGTTACTGACACATTAAAAAAGCCAATGAGCATAGATACATTCAGATGGTGCACAAATTTCATGGGCCTTGGGGTCCAAAATATTCAATGACTTCAGGTATTGAAAAGGGTTGAGTGAGTTCTTCGTCAAGTGTGAGATTTTTGAGAAAATGTGTCTCAAACTCACTGGTATAACCTTGGTACTATCACCAAACAAAAAATAATTCATAAGTGTTATGTTTATGCTTGTATCTCTATATTTCCAGGTGATTGAGAGAGAGGAGTGGTAGTGCGGTTACCACTACACCACGGAAGCCTCTCAGCTATTGAGCAATATTGCAGTGAATATCACCATACCGCAAGTGTCTTTACACTAAGGTATGGTAATGTGGTTACTGCCATACCATAGGAGTTCACTAGATGTGTAGCAGTAGTGTGGTATACTACCATATTACGGAAGCCTGCCAATAGCCTAGCAGTAGTGTAGTTACCACCATACCTCGGGAGCCTATTGAGTGCTCAACAATAATGCAGTGTAAAGTGAATAACATATACTTGGTGGACTACTGAGGTGTAATTCATTAAGTGGAGGATTTTTTTGACTTGGAAGGTCGTTGTTTCAATGTCTGGGAAGTTCAATAGTTGCTCTACAGAGGAAGTTGAACCGAATCGATTGTACAAAGAACAAGTGATTCATGGTTGCTGCTATTCATTGTAATGTATTGTAACTATGATAGAGTTTGAGAGTTCGATAGTTGGATGATTGAATGATCTGTTAATGTTTTTCATTGTATGTTGTAGATGCATTGTAACAGTGGAAAATAATGTAGATTGATCAAAATTTATTCTGTACGAGGTTGATTAGGGAAAAGTTGTTGCTGTAAAATTGACATCTGGAAGGAGAGTCTATAACTTGTATGTAATTTGATTACTATAATACAAGTGATTTTTTCTTTGGTGTGGTGGGTTTTTCTCCTATGAGGGTTTTCCCACGTAAAATTTTGTGTCAATTGTGCTTGATTTTATTTCTCTATTCTAGTATTCCTTTCATGTGCATCTTAATGAACTATAATTGTAAAATTTAAAGACATCTGCTTTCTTCTTTAAGTTTTGACATTAGGAAAGTTTGTTTTGCATCATTAAGCTTTCCTTACATTTTTTGTATATATATTTGACCAATTCAGTTAAAAAAATAGGCCCAATAGATCCAATTGACCAATAGGTATGGACCCCAAATTGTTTTTGTAAATGTAATTTTTTTTGGTGTGACATTACAAAATGGATCGTGGGCCTAAATTATTGTATAGGAGTGAATTTGCACCCCTTATGCAAATTCCCATTTTCCCCTTCTCCACTTAAGAGAACCAAGTTCAGAGGCTTGGTTACACCTAAGCCTACTTCTTTCATTCCACTTGGTGCTCATTTTGAGTGTCAGTGGGGGAATTTCTATCGGGGATGCCAATGCAATGCATAGACATCTATGTGGCACGTTTACGTCCCTGGAAAATTCCTGTGGCTAAACCTGTAGAGGTCCTACACTTCTCATTGCCAGTTGACTTGTAACGCCCCCTTTGACCAATTGACCTAAATATGGCCATTTTCTTCATCTCTCCTACAAATTACCTCCTTTCTACATGCATTTTAGGGTATGTGCAGGATCATCATGGAGAAAATAGTCCCTTAATTGACAACTTTTTTGAAAAATCAGAGTTAGGCAACTTGACATAAAAAAATGAATAATTTATCTATATTATTTCAAAAATATCTAAGAATAGAATCTGTAGCAAAATGCAGTTTCTAAACTACTAGGTTTGTTTAAAAAAAAATCTATTTGGTGAAAATTTGAAATTTCAATGTAGTAGTACTTAAATTTCAGGGAAAAAATAAGTAGGTGTTTTTCTGACCACCCTAACCACAATAAAATAATAATGTATTTTTTTATAATATTTTAGATATAGGTAGAGGACACATGTTTTGGATTCAAAAAATGTGATACCATTTGAAAGCTATAGATGTTTTTCAATCAACCTATCAATCAGGACTTTAGTCCTAATTTGAATAGAAAATGAATAATAATTACTTATTTAATTCAAAGTAAAGAATAATTTATATTGGTGAAAAGATGAGAATATCCTTTAAAATCCCTGTTCATTTCATCAATTTTGGGTAAAAAAAAGTCGTCAGCCATAGACCCATCATATTGCCACTTTTTGGCCCATCATGATCTTGCACATACCATTCAACGTCTTCCAAACTTTCAGTTTACCTTCTTCACACTATGGTACTCAATTATTGTATTCTCAAGCTCTTCTAGTAGCACTTTCACAATTCATTGTAGAACCAATTTCACTTCATCACTTTAGTAGAGCAAGTGTGGAACAACACCATTGCAATAGAGGCTCGAGTACTCTCATTTTCTCCTCCAGTAGCCTTGATTGCTCTTGGTGGAGGTGGTAAGCTTCCCACTCCTCTCCTCTATTACTTGGTAGAGTAAGCACATTTATTATTTTGTAGTGTTTTAGTGTTCTTCATTACATTACCTTCTTTATCATTCTCACTTTCTTGGTTGTCTATGGAGGTGGAAACACCTAAATGGGGGTCTGACTAAGGAAGGCCCCTATACAACCACCCAACATTTTTTCTCTTCTTCATGTGTAGGTGAGTGTGCTTTTTGAGAGCTAGTTTGTCAACAAATTCCTTTGTGACGTCATTCTTGCCACCCTAACTCTCACATTTTTAATTTATCATATTAAAGCATATTTTGTTTAATTAATAGGATTACTTTGGCCTTTTTTTAGTAGTTAGCTGAGTCGTTATTTTGTTTTCCTAGGTTTGACCTTGTCTCTCTATTTTTCTGGTCGTACGAACACCAATGCACATGAGAGTTTCTAGTTCACTACGCTATTATCCTAGGACCATGCTTTTTCCCTCAGGAATACAACTTCTTGAGGTGTAGTGTTGAACCTAAAAATTAGCTCAGCCAACCCGATTTTGTATTTTGGTTTTGTAGAGTGAGTGAAGGACCTTATAGTCCTCATCATTCCCATCTCACATTTTCTAACACCCCATTAAGCTAAGGTAAGTTAGAGAATCCTTCTGATCTTGACCCTCCATGACCTAGGGCCTTGAACATGGTTGGTCCCCCTCTCTTAAATTTTTGGTGAACATAACATGAACCAACATCTACTCATCCGTTGGTGTTTACACCTCTCCCGTGTACTCCACAATCATTGTATTCCTGAGTGTTGTGAAGGTTTATCAGCATCACAACCTAGTCTACAACTTCTGGGTACATCGTTAGGAGAAGTGTATGAAACCTCTTGATGGAAAGGATGAAGGTCATTACCGATTTCTCTATAGGCCTTTTCTCTGGCCTTGCCGTTAGTGTGGCCATGTAGGAGCAATTATCAAGAGGCAAGGTAGGATTTTTTGATGAGACCGACCACGTTTGCACTCCTCCTACATCACCCTATACCATCATCGTTAGATGAGTATTAGGTTGCTCAAATCCCTTCATAATATGTCTTTTCCCTTAGCAAGGGGTTTGGTTCTTTAGAATATCATTTGGAAAGAAACTTGAAGATGGCTAGGGCCGCTCGGGTCATTAATTAACTAAAGTACATGATTGGAAAAGATCGAAAAAGCTTGGAACTCCTAGCTAGTCTTACTAGTTTGACAAAAGCATGAGCTCCTTCAAACACTTCTAGTATTATGAAAGGAGCCACTTTTGAAGATTACGAAGGACAATTAGGAGTATCGATGCCTCCCACATCAGTCTACATGGTTGATGCAATCTCTTTTATCAACATCCCTTCTATCCCTAAAAAACCTGAAACTATCAAAGTAAACATGGTCCCCTTTGGCTTTAGCTTTACCCCTCATGTCACCTCTAGTGGTGGAGGTTTTGGCAGGATGAGTGATGGAGGCTTTGTCAATGGTGGTGGATTTTTCACTAGGGGTGGTGTTGGTGGCAGTGGTTTCGACAGAGGTCATGGAGGTGCTTCAGAGTAGTGGCAGCCCCGGCAAAGGTCCTACTATTGGTGGTGGCTCAAGTGGTGGTGCCAACAATGGTCAGACTAGTAGTTCTAGTGGAGGTCACACTATTTGCGGTTCTAGAGGTGGCTTTGGTGGTGGTTCTGGAGGAGGTTCCTTTGGCCCTCTATCTTCTAATGACCATATTCTAAATATCCTTGTTCAGAATATGGGTAAGATACAGAGCTAGTTGGTGAGTCTTTCCCAAGCCTCTTCCCAGCCTATCTTTCAACCCTTCTTTTGGCATAGCCCATTGTCAATTGCAATTCTAAATACTCCCTTCTCATGAGGAATGGAGATCCCTAAATTTGAAAAATATGATAGTAAAGTGCATTTTTAGACATGTGTCCACTTTTAAGGCCTTGTGCACAAATTTCTTCCATCATGATGCCTTAATGGTGAAACTGTTTCCCCGATCACTCAAGGATACATCACTAGAATGGTATTGTTCATTTCCTGATAATTCTATTTTCTCATTTGACTAAGTTGTAAATCAATTTCTTAGAAAATTTCAAGCTAATATTCAGCCAAAGATGACCTTTTCGGATCTCATCCGATGTAAACAAGGAGACAACAAAAAAACATTAATTTCATACTATGTTATCAAGTGCTCCTTTCACAAATCTCGTATCAGCTACCCAATTCTTATGTACATAAGGTGTTCATAGGGAGCTTACAAAGGGCTTGGAAAGAGAATTTTTCCCTTATGAAGTACCCTTCTTTCACACATTTGTGTCCAACCCTACGAGAATACTAACAAACAGTTGTTTAGTTCGGGGGACCCTCCTCACGCTTTCATTCTAAGGGAAAGTGCATCATATCTATCTCTAGGAAAGGTAAGATCATTACTAATGTAATAGTCATTTCTCATGATAATGGCCTTAGATGTAACTAAAAGTTCAAAGAGTTATTAGAATCGTATTCTTCTATCTTACAAAAGTTGTTGAAGGATAAGATCATAACCTTGTCGAGTCCTAAGCCTCTTAAGGAGCCTTACCCTAATTGGTATGATGGGAACACTTATTGTCAGTACCAGCGGGTTAATGGACATGATATCGAATTCTATATGCAGCTGTGTGATGAGATATAGGACCACATCTAGGATGGTACCATTCATCGAGATGGGAGTAAACAAAGTGCTAACAAAGCAATGGTAAAAGCTAATAGTGAATTGTAGATATACATGGACCCATTTCCATCACATTCTGCTAACATTATTATTAATCCCACTAATTATATTACTCAACCTAAGGCCTATGTTAATATGGTCATGGTGACATCTACTGCTCTACCTACACCAAGTTCACCAGATATAACACACATCACAAGATTTTCCCTTAAACAACAAGCCCTCTCCCCTCTGCATTCCCAATCACCTAAATGGTAACATTGTGATAGGGGTCTTCATGGACCCTACAAGCCATGTGAATGTCATCACAGAAGAAACATTGCTATTAGATTCATTATAGAGGAAAGAATATGAAGAAAAAAAATCTACCATCCATATGCACGATGGTATGTGTCTTAAACAGTACGACTTGATAACTTTATCTATCCTAGTTCAACCTAGGGCTATTGACATGGTTTTCAATGTTATTCTATAGTCAGATTTATTTAAGCTGAAGCTAGGGATACCCTAGCTAGATTCCATGAATGCAGTCACCTCTATTCACAAATGTTTAAAATTGTCCCATGAAAGTGTTCTGCATGTAGTGCATGACACTAGATACTAGCCCTTGGTGTCTTGTGGTGTATATCCATTGGATCACTTTTGGCCCACCCCAATCGATTTGCTTCCTCTAAGAATGGACCTACTTTACAAGAATTATGTAAAGTACAAAACTAGGGGCAAGGAAAATCCAAAACTAACCCTTCCTATGATACAGTAGTCAGTAGCCTCCTCTTCCAATGAGGAGAAGGAGAAGTCTGCACCAACCACTACCCCTTCCCACAAGGGGGAGAAGAAGTCCACACCGGCTCCCTCTCCTTCCTGTAAAGGAAGAGAGAAGGTTTCATTCCCCTGAACTTCCTCATCCTCTACCCTTTCTTGGGAAGATTATTCGATGAGTTAACCTGGTGGCTATCCATTAAGTCTGATGGTAACTCCTTGGTGTAGGCCAAAGCTCAAGATCTCAGATCTCCCTAATGTATACCCTAGATCATGGTCTTATTTATATGGTAGAAAGAAAGGTTCCAAAAGGGAATTCAATTCATGGCCTCCTACCACTCCTACTCCCAAAGCAGTGAATGGGAAGAGGCCCGCAACAGAAAGCTCTTGAGCTAACTACCCCGTTGTTCCTCAACCTACTCCTCCTACTCCCATTCAGGAATCCATTTCTTTGCTAGAGATGGCCATAGTGGATGTTCCCATGGTTAAGTAGGAGATTTCCATTCCTTCACAACCTCTAGCCTCCAATTTAAAGAGTCATACAAAACACCTTGTGCATGACTACAAGCACCATCGAAAGGCTCTCTTGGTTGAGCAGGCCGCCTTGCAAAGGAAGGAGGAAGATAGAGCCACCCTTGCTTCAGGTCCTCCTGCAGTGTCTTCCTCTTCCCTTCCTTTTTCTCTTTTCAATCTAGTTATGTGTTGCTTCTGGCTTCCATTGCAAGTACAAATGTGCCTAACTGAAAGGGGTTATAAGTTTTCATCACTCTTTCAGTGGATCCACCTTTGTTGATGTCTATTTTAGATATCTAGCCTTTCCTAAAACCTATGGATATGGCTAATACATTAGTTGTATCCATTATGGTCCTTTCCTCCTCTTCCTACACACTTCTAGCCTCATCTATGGGGAGTGTGGTCCTTCTAGTAGTGAAGGATGTAAGATGATCCTTCTTTCTTCACAAGGTAGTCCCGAGCTAACTTGTTCTATCCTAGTGATAGAACCAGTTCTAGCTCCCCATGAGTTCATCACCATTCCTGGGTCATTTGGCGAGCCTAGTGGTGAATCTGAAGTGCAGCCTACCTCGTCCACTGAATTTAAACATGGCACTCTTGTAGGGTGCATGTTTAACTCTATGGATGAAGTTCTTTCCTTGTCAACAATATTTACAAAATCACTAACCCTAGCTCAACAAGAGCTCAACAAAGAAGACCTTGCAGGGCCTTCTTCCTTAGCCCTTGTTGCGGGAGGGTCAAATGCTCCTCCTCTTAACTTCCCATGACTGGAGGCTCGTTCTCCTTCCCCCTATTATGACCTAGAGTGCAAAGCAGATGACCTCTTGGTTTATCAGTGTTAGGAGGAGGCATCTTCTTGATTTTGTGTGTATGTGTGTGTTTTGTGATTTTCTCCCACGTTATTGTGCTATGTGTTCCTGGATGACCCTTTTCACCCCTGTTGGCACCTGGATATAGGCATGGTTTTTTTGTCATAAACCTTCTTCTATTTGTATCATAATTCTTCCATGGTGTGCTTGATTTTCAATAAATTGGGGACAATGCAAAGTGTTGGGGCATTTGGGCTTCCCTTCCGTGATGACCCATTTTTTTTATTTTTACCTTTTCTTCTCATGAATTCCTCACATGGTCTAATAAAGCAAGGCATTGGTGGAAGTTCATTTATATACTATATATATATATATTGATGAGAAGTTCTAACCTTAAAATATCAAGCTACCCCTGTGCTCTTTGTTTGTGTTTTCCTCTTTTGCTTTCTCTTTATGTTTCTCTCTTCTTTCCTTGAGTTTGAAAATATTTGCAAACCTTTCTTTAGAATTGCATTGTCAACTTGGAACCCTAACAAAACATGTTTCCTTCATCATGGGTTCGTAAAGAAGGAACTTGAAACCATTCCTCTGAGGTGGGAATGTCTTTGACCTTCACCTCACATGGGGGAATATTCTTCCTTTTGAATTGCTTGATGATGGATCCCTCTAAGAAAGAAAAAATCTGATTTCAAATTGTGCATCCCTTGAGTGGACCCCTTCTTCACAATGGGTTCTTGAGGGACCCCTTTTAAGGTCTTCCAAATTGTCAACGATTTATGCAACTATTCACTTACTTTTATATGTGGCTGCTTCCTAACTCTATAGATTCCATTTTCCTACGTTTCCTCCATGTGAGAGATCTTGGGGGATACCTCCCTCCAGGTTTGAGAGCCTATAGGGCACTTCCTTTGACCTTCATCCATGCAAAAGATCTTGGGGGTAGCTCCTATGCAATTGTGCGAGCCTGTAGAGCATTTTCTTGGGTTTTCTTCATGCAAGAGATCTTGGGGGTTACCTTTCATTTAGGTCTTTGGGTTTATGGGAAACTTCCTTGGGTATTATTTATGTGAGATATCTTGGATAATACTTCCCTATAGGTCTATGGATATGTAGGGTACTTTCCTAGCTTCCTTTATGTGAGAGATCTTGGGGGACGCTTCCCTAGTATCCTTCATGTGAGAGTTCTTGGGGGACACCTTCCTTGCGGGTCTATGGGCCAATGAGGTGCTTACTTCATGGGGCTTCCTTTATGTGAGAGATCTTGGGGGTTTCCTCCTTACAGATCCACGAGCCTATAAGATGCTTTCTTTCTTCAGCTTCAAGTTCTAAAGAAGCTTTCAAGTCCTTTGCTTGCCTTGCACCTTCAGGTTTTTCAGATCGTGGTCTAATTCCTTGATGCTTCAGGTATACATTTCTAACCTTACTCTTATTCAATCTACTTTACTGAAGCAATCATGAGTATTTGTGCTTGCTAAATTAGGGGAAAAATGTATAGGAGTGAATTTGGACCCCTTATGCAAATTCCCCTTTTTCCCTTCTCCACTATAGAGAACCAAGTTTAGAGGTTTAGTTACACCTATGCCCACTACTTTCATTCCACTTGGCACCTGTTTTGAGTATCGGTGGGGGAATTTCTATTGGGGATGCCTACACGGTGTGTAGACATCAGGGAAAATTTTAAGAAACCCCCCGTCGGTGAAGGTGTAAAATCTTGGTGAATCTTGTATACTTCCCAATAAAAATATTAATTTTACTGGAATTTTTTTTCATTTTTCATGATTTTAATTTTTTCCATTTGTGAATATTTTCTAATCACTAGAAGTCTATGGAAAATCCTAGTGAAATGCAAAATTTTTAAAACCACTAAATTTTTTCCATTGGCAATTAAAATCTATTTTCAAAGCAATAAAATATTTTGATTGGTGAATTAAACCTATTTTAAAACCAAAAGAAATAATTTTTTGATTAAAACTTTTTTTCAAACTAAAAAATAAAATTCATTGGCCAATTAAACCTATTTTCAAATGATTAAGAAAAAAATTTGGTGAATTAAACATAATATCAAACTAAAAAAAATGCATGAAAATAAAGATTATTTCCCTCATTATTTTCATCAACCATCCAAAAATCACCTACAACTATAACAATTTTTTTTCAAAAAAGAATCTTAACATGCTTCATAATAGACAAAGTAACCCTAGTAGTTCACAACTATCTATATCTACCTTACATATTTAAACAAGCCAAAAAGTTAGTACTAGTCTTGCATGAATTCTGAAAAACCCTATAAAAACTATAAATTCAGCTAGTGCTACATGTTCCATAACCAACTTTCCTTGTTGCTTTGCCTTTCATCTTCTGGGTATGTGCAGGATCATCATGGAAAAAATAGAACCTTAAGTGGCAAAAAATTTATAAAAATTAGAGTTAGGCAACTTGACATAAAAATTTGAATAAGTTATCTATATTATTTCAAAAATATGTAAGAATAGAATCTATAGCAAATTGAATGTAGTTTCTAAACCACTAGGCTTGTTTCAAAAAAAATCTATTTGGTGAAAATTTGAAATTTCAATGTAGTAGTACTTAAATTTTAGGGAAAAGTAGAAGTAGGTGTCCATTCGACCACCCTAACTACAATAAAATGATAATATATTTTATAAGATTTTAGATATAAGTAGAGGACTCATGTCCAGATGTGATGCATATTTTTTGTAATTGTTTTCCAAGTAAATAATTAATTATGATTTTTTTATTACAAATTTTAAAAAATATTTAAAAAGCATATGTTTAACCATCTTAACTTGGTCAAAACTTCATGAAATTCATTTTTTCTTTATTTAATCCTATAGTATGCAAAGCATAGAGTGTGGCGCATGTTTTGGATTCAAAAAATGTGATATTTTTTGAAAGCTATATATGTTTTTCAATCATCCTATCAATCAAGGCTTTAGTCATAATTTGAATAGAAAATGAATAATAATTACTTATTAAATTCAAAGTAAAGCATAATTTATATTGGTAGAAAGCTAAGAATCTCCTTTAGGAACCCTTTTGGTTTCATCAATTTTGGGTAAAAAAAAATTGTCAGCCACATACCCATCATATTGCCACTTTTTTTCCCATCATGATCCTACACATACCTTTTTGCTTCCTCACATTTGGTCCTCTACTTTTTCCTGTGCTTCCATGTGCTCTTCCTTTACTTTCACCTATGCTATAATTGCTTACACTTTCATCAACTCTATAAAGAGTTTCAATGCTTGCCAACCTAACCTTGCTTCTTCCTTGCATTGATTTTTAATCTCATCCTTTGGCCAATGCACAAAATGGATGCATCCTTCTACCCCTTCCAATTCCACATTTTCAAATCCTTCCTGGATTTCAAAACCTTCACCTGGAATTGCCAATTCAAGTATTTATTCTAATCCTTGCAAGAAATCTCGATGCACAATCATTTCCATTACTTCTCTCACTGTGCTTGTCGATTCCCCCAGGTGAAAACCCCATGCTATAATCAAGGAGTATACATCCATGTTAGTTATGTATCTAAGTCTCAGATTTCCAAAGGATTTCCCCAAAATCATCTGCACACTTTGTACCAACCTCCCATTAGTGAATAGAAACACACCCATTAATCTTTTGTCAGAAGCTTCACCATAAAATAGGTCTAATTTCCTACTCAAACACAGAGTGAAGTAGGCCTCCATTTGAAATTTTTTGTAGCTGTACCACCACCACCACCACTCTTTCAAACTTTCTATGTTCCTTCTTCTCCATGCCAAACTCTATTATTAACTTCGCTAATTAAGGGCCAAGAGGTTATAATTTTCAAAACTTCACACGTACCAATCTTAATTACCCATTGATCCTCCAGTCATGTTCACTTGCTAAAATATACCCACAATCTTCACTCCATAAATGCAACATCCTTGCCACCTTTCCTATCTTAATTCACCAAAGTCAGGGTTTTGGTGCTTTTCCTAACCTTAGTTTCCATCTTTCCTATCTTAATTCACCAAAGTAAGGGTTTTGGTGCTTTTCCTAACCTCATTTTCAAATCTTTCTTGGTCATCTTTGTAGTCGGTGGGTTAGAGGTTTCAAAAAAATTGAAAATTTAGACTTTGGTTCTAAGGTTCCAAATTATAGCGACCATGCGACATTATGGAACATGAGCATTCGATGAATTTTCAATGGATGGTTGTAGTTGCATTCCAAAAATACTCTCAAGCACTAGATTTGTGAATTGAAACCTTTAGAATTACACTAGAACTGTTAAATATTTTCCCGTTTAAATATTGCTACTCTTGTTTACTGTTTAATATTGCCTAAGTCAGACCAAAATATTTTATAACAAAGCCTTAAATCTTAACTCTTTAATCCTGATGGTTGAGTCTCATCAACCTAGCATTGTCCCCATTTTAAATTATGCACGTGCGTAAAGTTTGTTTTAAAAGAAGAATTTTTTGATGAATTTTCGATGGATGGCTATAGTTGCATTCCGGAAGTAAATCCTTGAAGTACTAGACTTGCGAATTAAAAACTCTAGAATAACACTAGAACCGTTAGATTTTTATAAGTCAATGGTTGAGATTTTATTAATTATTTAGGTTTGTTGGTCATCATGCTCTTGTAACCTTTTTTACCATTTAATATTGCCTAAGTCAGACCAAAATATTTTATGACAAAGCCTTAAATCTTAACTCTTTAATCCTGAGGGTCAAGTCTCATCAACCTAGCAATGTCCCCATTTTAAATTATCCACATGCATAAAGTTTGTTTTAAAAGAGGGACCATTCGATGAATTTTCAATGGATGTCTATAGATGCATTCCGGAAGTAAACCCTTGAAGCACTAGACTTGCGAACTAAAACCTCTAGAATAACACTAGAACCATTAGATTTTCATAAATCAATGGTTGAGATTTTATTAATTATTTAGGTCTTTCACTCATCATTCTCTTATTTACCATTTAATATTGCCTAAGTATGACCAAAATATTTTATGAAAAGGCCTTAAATCTTAACTCTTTAATCCTAAGGGTCAAGTCTCATCAACCTAGCAATGTTCCCATTTTAAAAATAACTTTATTGTTATATTTTATTTTGCATGTGCACTATGCAACCATCTTGTCATCTATTGAGGGCATACCTTTTAAGCACTTGTTTATAAGGATTCAAGTGTTGAAATCAATCTTAATTTTCACATCAATGATAGTGGTGAATTTAAAAATGAAAAGTGTGATGTCATACTGACTATGTTCATGCTAACTTCTATTGTTCTATCTATACTTCACCAACTTGATGTTCTTCAT
This sequence comes from Sequoia sempervirens, assembly GCA_007258455.2. Lineage (NCBI taxonomy): Eukaryota > Viridiplantae > Streptophyta > Pinopsida > Cupressales > Cupressaceae > Sequoia > Sequoia sempervirens. The sequence continues at coordinate 343,556,316 of VDFB02000017.1, forward strand.
ATCATTTATAATATATTTGGCATTGATTTATTTCTTCTCTATTCTCAATTTAACTGAGATATTATGGAGTCTTCATGGCATGTCATGCTACCCATATTTTTTTTGGAGAAAAGAAGGGTTGCATATGACAGATGAAAGTTGGGTATGGTTTTTACAATTCCTTGTGTGCAAGTTGAGGATGCTATAAGAATAATTATGGGTAGGGAATGGCTTTAGAACAACCCTTGTGCTCTATATTCTAAGGTAGCTTTAGCTTTGTTGTCCAATTGCATGGAAATTTTTCTCAATAAATATTTGGTGAAGACATTGGCAATATGTTATTTGCAGCCTTTCATTTACTCTATTTCTTCGTTGGAGTTGGTACTAGAGCATTACAATTTTCAAAGTGGGTTAGCACCTATTTGTGGAATCTTCAAGAAAGTGGAATTGCATACTTCTATATTGCAGGGTCTTGCCCTAATTAATATGAGATGGGGTCTGCTATGTGATACGAAAACTGAATCATTAAAGAGTGGAGTTTTGGAGGAAGGATTTGGGTGATTCAATTTTCTTCTTTGTTGTTAATTTGTTAAATTCAATTCACCTTATACTCAAAAAACCAGTTGATGGCCTCATCTAATGTTACAAAAAAAAATAGTAATGGATTGTGTGATGTGTCACGTGTCTATATTGTATTATACAGCATAACAGTTCTAAAGTTCTTGTAATATGTACTTGGTGACTAGTTTTTTGTCACGGTTAGTGGATTTTTGGCCATGTTGTCTATGTACTATGTACTTTAGTCTTTGGAAATAGCTACTTAAATTAAAATTCTTTTCATGGCTCCATTCTTGTAAATCCCTTTTTCATTGATGAATATAAAAATGTTAAATGTGGATTTTAAAACTAATAGTAATTATCAACATATAGTTATGATCCTAAGGAGTGAAATTTATTATGACTTATTAGGACATGAATAATAATTAAGGTAAAACAAGACATTTAATTCTATCTTTTCAATGCGTTGAAGTACTCTCCCTTTCATTTATTCTATTGAAATTCTCAATTTGGCTATGGTATTGGGTGGTGGCATGGATTAATGCCATATCAATAGCCAAAGTGATTGATTGGATAGCTTTATATTGAAAACCGCATAATTTATTGTAGAATCATAGATGTTGATGTCAATAATCTAGTGATTTTGACAACCAACAACTTATGAGGCACTACCTATTTTGACAATTGACAGATTTTCAGCTTGAGGAACAGTTTGCAATTTTTCATGTAGCCAACTTGAGGTACTGATTAAGTTGGATTTTTGGTTTGTGTGAATCACAATTATTACTTACTAGTCAATGCTATAGTAGCTATACACAACCTCACATGTGACATGTGTGAGGTGTACAAGGGATCAGACCGGTAGTGGCACTTTTGGCAGCACTTTTGGCCAATAAATAAGGATAGTGAGCACAACTAAAATCATTCGTTTAATTGTCATAAGGGTTTTCATTTTGTAGGGTTAATAACTTAATAAGGATTCATGAAGAAGATGATGTGGTATTATTGGGGATGCTCTAAATTCTCCTACCTCCAATTATGTAGTTACAAAGTAAAAGACCAATTTTGTTCAAGTTCATAATGTGTGGAACTAGAAAGAAGTTGATCTAGTTCACTTGAATTCTCAGACAGGTTTTGAACTAGGATGAGGAGCTCTGATGGAGATAAGTTCTATCCTAGTGCATGGAAGCTACAAGTAGAAGATGGGAGTAGTTTTACTACCCCTCATTGTTTGCATGGTTTCCTAGGAAATTCCCATGGATTTATTTTCAGTGCTCATCTTCTACATGGAAGCAGTTTTACTACCCCTCATCGTCTGCATGGATGGCTAGGAGAGTCCCTTGAATTTATTTTAAGATACCATGGCCTACCAGGCAAGCCCCATGCATTTATTTTCAGTGCTCATCTTCTACATGGGAGAAATTTTACAACCCTTCATCTTATGCAAGAGTCTGATTCTAAAAGGGTCTAAATGCATTTTGTATCTTCACAACTCCCATTTCCCTAGTTTGATTGGGCCCCCTTTCCCCATGCACTTATTTTTAGAGACCATGGCTGACCCGACAAGTCCCATGTGTTTATTTTTAGAGCTCATGGTTGACCCAACAAGTTCCATTTATTTTCAGAGATACATGTACCACATTTATGTTTTCAACTTTTCACCAGCACTCTAGCAGAAGCTTGGTGCTTGCACTTACATTTGTATTTGTAATATGTAATATTGTGACATTGTAATTTAGTTGTAATCAAATAAATGGTTGTACTATTAACATGACATTGTAATTCATTTTATTAAGTCCTTTGCAAGTGAAACTGTGCTATTAATGGTTGTGCAATGTGTCATTAATATGAAATTGTAATTCATTTTATTAAGACCTTTGCAATGTTAAGTTTCTAGCCCCTTGGCCTTGATGTCAATCCTAGCGCACTAAAGTTTAAAGAAAATTTAAAATACATGTTTTATGTTTATTAATTATATCATAAATTACTCAAATGTTCGATGAACATTTGATGTATGGTTATAGTTGCATTTTGGAATGAAGTGAACAAAGCACTAGGCTTGCGAACTTAAACCTCTGAAATCACCCTATAACAATTAGATTAACAAAGATCAATGGTTTAGAATTTGTTGTCAATGCAAGAGTAAATCATTAATGGCTTGTTTTAAATGTTGTCAGCCATGGGGCATGTACTACCTAATTTTGTACTATGTAGTCCATAAGTAATGAGTAGATGTTTCTATGTCATTCACTTTAATATTTGAGAAAACAACACTTTCTATTGCTAAGTGATTTTATTTTGAACTCAAAGGGTCATCTCACGAGGAGATTCCAGTCTTCAATTTTCTCATTGGAGTGTGCCACCCTGTTCTGGGTTCCATAGTTCCACTTCCAACAAAGCCATTCCAGTAAGCCAATTTCAAGTTTCAACCTAGTTTCAACTTCAAGAGTCAAAATTCAAAATCTAGGTAAGTTAAAGATTTTTTGTGGCTATGTTTCATTGTTTGACATTTCTTAAAATCTTATTTTGTCAAAATTTGAAGTTCAGGTTTAGGGTTAAGATGCTTAAGAATTAAGAAAGATTAACGACTAATAGGGAATTCAAAAATTTCACATTGTTGATTGTATCTGCATGTCTACCACCAGTAGCAGTACCACTAGAGCAATGTTAGATAAAAAATACATTATGCAAAATTGCTTAAAACCCCAAGTCTCATTGATGAATACCATGATATTTATGATCCTGAAACCTATGGTAGGCTTGCCTCAAAACTTAGATTTTCATCTCAAAATAAGGCTTCAAAGAAAATTAAAGTTAATAGTTTTAGTGCACTGTAGGTAAGTGGATTAGGGTGCATGATGTTATATAAGGTTCTCCCTTGCCCATAATTTATCATGGTCTATGCCCTAAATTATGATGATAACAAAATAGTAATTGTTAATAAAGATAGCAAAGAAGAATTGTTATCCATTAATACAGAAGTACTTGGAAAAGTGTTGGCCTTGGGGTTTACAACCGAACAATTTGGAAATGTCCACATTGACCTAGAAAAGCTTGCTAGTGATTATGAAGCAATGGATGAAAAGGAGAAAAATTCCTTCTTAAATAGAATAGTTCAGGATAGAAACAAATTGAAAGGTGATTAGAAGACTCCTTATGATTTGGATATTTTTAAACCATGGGAACAAGATACTATTTACATGCTATCATTTTTCCTCAGACTGGAGAGCAATTTGGAAGTGGGTGCAAGCCTCCTTGAAATGGTATATAATATTCATTATCATGTTCCACATGTCAAATATAATTTTATTGGGCACATTGTAAAATCCATGCATAAACATTTTTTAATGATTAAAGGAGGTTCCACCAAGAAATTTAGGCTCACAACCTACTTGTGCTATCTTTTTCTATTCAAATTTAGAGGAATGTTTCAGACCAACAAGATTTAGATTCAACCCTATAGTAATGCTGAGGAAAATAAAATGGCTCCACTTCCAGTATATGAATGGACCACTATGATAAGGATGCATGATTCTCAGAAGAACTACAATCATTTTATAGACTATATTTTATCTCCATTGCATCAAGCAATTACAAATACTTTAATGTCTAGATTGCCTATGTCATGTAGAAACTACATTCAACTAGGAAAAGAAATACAATTGGTTGATTGGTACTTGATGGAAGAATATGATGTGCTAAGATTTTATGGATCAAAATTATATGCATACAAACTTCCAATACATGTGACATAAAGGGTTTTTTATTTGGAATATTTAAGGTAGATGCAGAGTATTGATTCACTTTACCAGTCAAGGAAAGAAGACCTTATTTTCTTTACATTTTTCATGTGGAGGGATCACATTAGAGAGAAAAGAATTTAGTGTGGCACATGATCAAGTTTGAATTTTTTTATTTTGATGCTATATGTCACTAGAAGTATGATCCATGTGACACCATTAAATCAATGATTGTGCTCAATAAGAATTTTGGAAGTAGAATTCAACATCAAAGTAAACCCTCGCTTGAAAACTTGAGAAACAAGGATTCTAGGTATGAGGTCAAAGTAGTAATGGAGAAAAGTGTTGTTGAAAATGGTATTTCTTTTGAACAATTGCTAGCAAAAATTATGGCACTGCATCAAAAGACAATTAGGAGGTGCAAAAAATTTTATGGAAAAATTCATAAACCATCTAGTAGAGTAAAAATGCCAGATTCTCTAAAGAAGGAAGTTATAGAAAAAAATTGGTCACGATAAAAAAACTACTTCCTTTTGGTATATGAGGAAGGAGCTAGGTGATCTAAGAGCTCTTGCAGAGTATGGAGATAACAAAGAAGATCTTGAGTTTAGAAAATTATGGAATATACAGCATCCATATGAATGACAAGATGAAGAAAGTGATGATGAATCTAATGATGATAGGGAAGAAGAAAGCCATGTCTTTAGACATGAAAAATTAGCATAACACATTTAACCAAGTCCATTCATCAAATAAATCAATTCAATCTCTAAGGTCATCCATTTAAATTAAATAAATCAACTTTATTTAATTTGATCCTAACATCACCCTCTTTGATTAAATAAATCAAATCTTTATTTAATTAAATCTAAAATCATCATTCATCTCCTTTTGATTTAGTTTAATCCTTAAATCTAAGTCAAATGAGTCAAATCACCTAATCTTCTTTTACATTAACTAAATCAAGATTATATTTAATCTAATTCATGTCGCATTCTCTAGATTTTCCCACTTACACAAATAAAAGATTTTAATTAATTTATTAAATCCCCATTTTCCCTCAACAAGGCATCTTTGGAGAATATTCCCTCAAGTTTGAATTCAAATCAAGTTGAATTGTCCCTTCCAACATGGCATTAATTCTCCTCTTACATGTCCCCCACTTAGCATTTAAGCCCTTTTTTCTCCCTCCAACAAGCCAAATTTGAAATTTGAAAAGGCCAACTAATGTCATTTATTGGAACATTGGCCAAAACTTGCACATCCTCCATCCATTCACATTTGGACAAGTGGCTCCTTCCTATTGGTTGAATCTTTGTCCCACATTCACCCATTTTGCATATTTCTCCATCCTATCATTCTATAAATTGGAAGTCTCATTCCTCATTTTAGTATCCACAATCTTCATGCAAAGTTACTCTCTCCATATTGAGAGCTAATTTTTTCCATTATCATTTGCATCATTGATTTTTCAAGGGTTGGGAAAGGGTCACTTTTCTCAACAAAGTGACACCAATCCACTGTGGGATAGGTATACATTTGTCCTTCTTTGATACTTTCAATTATTTTATTTGGTCATTTTGTTTGTGAAGTATGGTGCATTATCTCATAGGAGCATTTATTAAATTTTCATGAACTAACCTTTGTCATGGAGTTTAGAATGTATGCATATTTTATTGGTGCTCACATAGGGCACTAGAAGGAGGGCTTCTAATACTTTTTTTTTCTTGAAAATCGTTACTTCATTCTATTTTTTATTGTAGGAAATAAGAATGTTATTGGCATCAGATTTGTATGATCTTTGTAGGAAATAGGAATGTTATTAGCATTAGGTCTATATGATCTTTGCATGTATGACACAATTCAGGATTATAATCATTTTGATATCAACATTAGCTTGGATTAAAAAAATGTCTCTATTTTTTTTAGTTTAAAAGGCATTCCTGAAACTTGTCACAAGGTGTAGGTGATTTCTTATATTTTGTTTTCTCACTCTTATTCCTCTTGACCGATGCATCTCACAAAAATTAAGAATCTTGGTTATAAATTTTTTGAGAGAATTTCTCGCATCACTCATCATTTTGTTAAAAGATATCTCACATTTTGGTGTCGGCTAAAGGCATTTTCTTGAAAATTTCTGAAGTCTCTCCAACCTGCATTAAATTTTACCATTGAAAGTTGCAGCTACCACATACTATTAGCATGAAATTTCTTAAAGCCTTTTCATTTGGAATTTTGGTGCCAGCAAGGAGGCCATGGGCCAAGCGATGGAATATGGATTTACACCATTGAATACATTTTCCTAAAATTTTCTTTGACTACCAATTTCGGCCTTACGCCTATCAATCACATTTCCTTGAAATTTTCTAAAGCCTTTTCAACTAGATGTAGCATATGCATGTTCAAAGATAATTTTTTATACCCTTGCAGGTTCAAGGCATGTATTGATTGCCTAATATTGCACATTCAAGGCATGTTTTTTGGCTCAATGCTATGGAATAGAGGCATCGTGTGGCGCCAAGCAAGATTACAATCAAGATTCATTCCACATAGCTTGCAATTTAATCTGATTGTATTTTATATTTGTGTTGTATTTTATGTCCTATATCCTGCATTTCTAATAGTAATTTTTCTTGGAAAATATGATTAGTAGAAAATGTTGATTGAAAAGCAAAACCATTCTCAGCCATCTCCATAATATATCTATATATATATATATATATCAAACATATTTTTGTGCTATTGTCGTGAAGCTTTGGCCACTCAATGTTGTCTTGAGGTCAACATCTTTGTCTTCCAACAAGTTGGTATGGTAGAGTTAATGTGCTCACTACAAAAGGATAAAAAAAAATTCAACACAATACTTTGATAGTTGTTGCCACTAACCTCTCATTTATTAACACTATTATTCTTCTCTGATTTGCAAAATTTTAGTTCTGTGGTCCATTGAATGTCAGGTAGATATGAAAAATGAATGTAAGGCGAGCTATTAAATTTTGGTGGAAGAATTTTTTGACGTATCTAACAAATTTTTGATCACTGTAAAATGTTGTCTTTTGACCTCTAGCTCAAGTGCTAGTCACAATCTCCTTTTTAACTTAAAAAAGAAAAGTCTTTAAAAATTCTCGGTATCTTGCACATTGAACTCAGGTGAGGTGGGGGGTTGGAAGTCATGGAACCCTTAAGATCTTGTTTACTTTTTTTTTGGTACAATTTTTACTATTTATGCTCTTTAACTTCTACATTGTCAACCACTTATTTTGATTGGGAACTCTAAAAAAAATCCTCACATATCTAGAAAGTACAATCCTAGTCATTTTGAAAGGATATTGCATTAAATACCAAGAAATTTATGTCTTGAAATCAACCATTTATGGTTTTTCATGCATTTTCATTGAGTGACATTGCTTATTTATGATTTTTTGCAGGTCTAAGTGAATGAAAATCAAATCCTTGTTTGCATTGTTGGATTGCTAATGAGGATTTATGTTGATCTTTGATCAAATATTATTAATGTTCCATCTTTCTCTTAAAATTTTTATATTGTTTGAAATCAATGATTAAAAATGAATTTGATTAATATTTTAATCCTCACATGATTGTGTTTTTGTTTGATAGGAAAAGGAAGGAAAAGCAAGGAGGAGGTATTTTCATTTGCACAAGGAGCTTGTAAGAGGTGACCTTAGAAGAATCTTGGAGAAAAATAGAAATTGAGCATTGAAACTTGAAGTTAACAAAGCATTTTTAAATTCTTAAGGCTTCCATTCTATGCTTTAATTTTTTGTTTTAGACTAACTTTTTTTTTGGGCTCTAAAATAAATGAACTTTCAGAAAATTGATTAGATTTTGTTTAATGTTAACAATTGAACAAGACAACTTTCATATCTCATTTTGGTGCTTTAAAATGAATCAAAATCATTGCTTTGTTGACTTAAAATGAACATGTTCTACTTTGTTTTTGTAATTGCTTACTAAAAATAACACCATTGAAAAGATGTATGCACTTCTCTCGTGCCTCACAACGATCTTGAGAATCAAAAATACTTTTGGTGGTCTTAGGTTGGGATAAAGTAATTACCTCCACACTTCTTTTTGGGAACTAAAATTGAACAACAAACTTTTCGAATGTGAGTAGACCTATCACATGTGTTCTCCCTTTGTTTCTAAACGAAGGTTGATCAAACTATGAATATGTTTTCTTGCTGTTTTTTATCTTAGAGAGCCTGCCTTGGGGAAAAAGTACTCACCCAAGGGAATGAATCAACTAGTAACACTCTAAAGCCAAGAGTATTTCCAGTTGGGATATAAATGTGGGTATTCGAATAAACACCTGTATCACATGGTTGGCTCCAACGAGAAGGGAAACAATGGTCTCTCTCGACGTTGGGTCAACTCCTATGAACGAAAAGTCCAAATTAAAACCTCTTTGTAGAAATGTCAAAATCCCTATCTATTTATTGGTGCAAGAACGGTCGTTCTGAAGCCACACCACACTTTTATTGTCTTTAGTAGAAATGGAAAGCATGCCATAGGAGTTTCATGGGTGTTGATGGTTGGATTCCCTGTATAAGTGAGTTTTGTGGAGGGGAGCCAATGGGGTCAAACATCTAACCATTTGCTAAAGACAAGCGTAGCTTGACTTGTCCAAGTGGGGACTCAACAAATATAGTCTTTCATATCCATAAGGTTGTGCTTGTTCTTGGTTGCAAAACACTTTGTTTGTTCGAAAACATTTGGAAACAAACATTTAACATCATCATCATAATTTCAAACCCTTTAGGAAGCAAATACAATTGAACAAATTCATGTGATATTTCTTGCCCTCAGGATTTTATCCTTAGAGGTTTCTAAACACTTGGATTTACATCTCAATTTTCCTACTAAAGTTAAATAATAGGTAACCCTTGCCTTGACTTCATTTAAATTCCACATAACATACTTTGTGGGATTTAAATAAATTGAGACATTGGACATCTAGTTTGGAAATCTAATCAAAGAAGTGTTTGTGGTAAAACAAAATCACTAAGCAAAGATAACAAAATTGGCTCTCACACATGTGTTAATTCCTCATGATTTCCAAGAAAGTAAAAATCCCAAAACAAAAGTCCTTGAGCCAAAGTTCAAAATTTAGGAGTCACACTGGAATGGTCCACAAGAAATATATTAGGAAGTGCAATAAGAAACAACATATCAAAATAAGAAAAAAATTCACAAGGTTCTCTAGACACATTCCTTTGAACAATCCGGAAATGTATGCTCAGTTTGAACCACTTCTTAGTTATAGAGGTTCTTCGAAGTATCGTATGTTCTTCAATACTAAGGTCTAGTAAACAAGTGTCTTTATAGGTACATCCTAGGATAAAAATAAAACCTTTATCCATCTTTGAACATCAAAACCAAAATCATCTCATCATCAACTCTTCAAAAATCTTGGAAAAATCCTTCATGTTAAACTTTGGGAAAATCATTTGAAACCAACCCAAAATCACCTTGTTTGATTGAATGTGTGTAGATGCATCCTTCTCCACATATTTGATAAAATTATCAAACCTTGTGTACAAATTCATCCCTTGATAACATCCAACATCTTGGGATTTAGGAGTTCATTATCAAAACCATCCTTTTTGGATAGGAGTGTTTAGATGAATCCTTCTTCTCACACCTAGAAAAATTAACATCTTGTGAACGATTTAACTCTAGGACAACATCCAACCTCTTAGAGTTTATGAGTCCACCAAAATCCAAATCCAAAAAAAATAAATCCCAAATCAAGTCCTAAAGTTTAACATACCATTCAATATTTTCTCAAGAGTTCCAATCATCCATCGTACATCCATATCATTATCACCCTTTGATCCCTAAATCATCCTAAACTTTCTCTATTGTGCCTAAGGTTGGATCAATCTAAAGAATTACAAAATTCACCCTCCACATTCTTGAAGATTTATCCCTATTTTATGGTGCAAACTAGGTCACAACACAAGAGGAACATGGAAGACAACAAAGAAACATATACTCCGTGTGACTTAAGTCAAACCGCTCTCAAAATGAATCCCATTGGGTCTGGTAGTCTCACAATTAAAACTCCTCCATTTTCACAAGACCATCAAGAGGAAGGTGTCCAAATGGAGAATCTTACCAATAATCCCTTTGGAATGTCACATAGGGAAATCACCAAAATAATTCAAAATATGGAGAATCACAAGATTATCAACATCATGATGAGAATCAATCCCTCACTATACATGCTTGAATTAGCAAAGCAAGGGGCTAAACTCCCCTCTGATTTCAATGTGAGCACTATTGTGGAGTCATCTTTTAGAGTCATGCTTCCAATCTCATCTACCATCCCCATTTCATCTACCCCCTCATTTCAAAGCTTCACGCAAAACATCCCAAAAATCACATCATCCATTGCTCCAATGCAACCCATTGTTAACAAAGGAAGTGGATTTATCAATGCATTGCAAACACATCCTCTCATAAACAATCAGGATTTGGACACAAACACCATCTTATGAAAAACTATACCCAAAAATCCATTGCATACATATGTCTCTCTCACCTTGAATGATCAAAATGACCCATCATCATCATTCTACACAACACCCAAACCTGATTCCCCATGACCTTGCAAGGAGACGGTGACATGTTCAGATCAGGGGTCATTTTTGACACCACACCATTTCCTCAAGAGATCACATCTCTCATGTTTTCAACACTTCCACCATTTCCATCATCATCCACACCACTACTTGGCTTAGGGCTTCTACCTTTACCAAATATCAATCAAAATCAAACCAACATCCCAAACATCGATCAAAGCATCACATGAAACTCTCAAAACTTGTCACTGACATCACAACAACAAATTCCAACTACACAAGCAATGACCACATCATCATCCACCCCACTAACATCTCAAAACATGATCTCTCAAGGAACAATCACATCGATCGCACCATCCACCACTCAAACCTTCATCACTAACATGACAACGCTTCTCACCACCACAACAAGCACCATTACAAATCCACCGCCACCTCCACCACCATCAAGCTACAACACATCAAGCCAATAAAGTATGTCGTTGCAAGCCTCTCAACAGGCTTCCTATCAAAATTCATTTCGAGAAGTATAAAAATAACAAGCTACAAAACTAGCTACTCAACAAGGCATGCAATTAGATGCCCAACAAGCTGCTTAAGCTTCACAAGCTGCTCAAGTTTCCCAATCCCAAATCTTGTTGCAAAAAACACAACAAGTAGCACAAGCTTAGGTACAAACTCAAGCTGCACAAGCACAAGCTCAAGCTTGAGCTCAATCTCAGGCTCAAGCTTAGGCATAAGCTCAAGCACATGCTCAAGCTCAAGCCCAATATCAAGCACAACAAACACAAGAACAAGCACAATATCTTGCACAGCAACACACAGTGCAACAATAAGCATTTTTGACACAAGCATAACAAAAAGCTCAGCAATAGGCACTAATAACACAACAATAGGACCAACAACAAGCATTGTTGGTACAACAGTAATTGCAAGCACACTTGAATCAATAGAATATGCAAACATCATCCATCAACATACCAACCAATCCACCCATCCGACTAACAATCAAACCACCTCAAAACACTTTCATCCCTCCCTTATCCACAAAATGATGAGACAACACAAATCAAGTTGCTCCTGAACCATGAAAACACCCAACAACTTGTGTCCTTATCCATTTGACAAAATCCTTGTAATGAAACCATTCCCGAAGGGATTTGAGATCCCCAAATTTGATAAATACTATGGGATGGGAAACCTTGAAGATCACATTAGGGAATTCTAGGTTAATTGCATGGAAGTTGCATATGATGGTACCTATCTGATGTAGCTATCTCCTAGGAGTTTGGCTGGCCATGCCATGGAATGGTTCTCTCACCTCCCTACAAGCATCAAAACATTCCAAGAACTCATAGACGTATTCATCAAAAACTATGCATGCAATATCACCATGGATGTCATTCTAGAGGAACTCTCATCTCTAAAATAAGCTAAGAATGAATCATTTGCTTCATTCCTACAATGATGGTGATCCAAGGCCAATTGAAGTAAATAGGCCACGCTCGAGGAACAACAAGTATCCACTATCATATCCAACCTTGATGACCTCTTGGAATTCCATCTCAAAGTCCAATGGATCACCACGTATGACCAGTTGATTTCCAAGGTGCTCAACATCAAACGAGCCCTTATGACACAACCTAGAGAATCAACTTCATATCCTAAACAACAAAACAACTGCCCATCTACAAACTATAATGACAAACCTTACACATGGGCAAGAAACAAAAATGTTACCAATGATGGTGTCGTCGATGCCAAAGTTGTCATCAATGGCCCTCAACAAAACATACTCACACCACAACAACAAATCAAAAACCATCATCAAAACAACCATGAAGTGAACACAACAACACAACAACCAAACAATCAAGCGATCAATAACGTCAATGATCAAAGGGGACCACCCCGATGAAACAAGAATTCCATCAAGAAAAAGTTCACCACTCTTGGGGAACCACTCCAAGTCATCATGAAGAAACTAATAAATGAAAAAATCATCAAGATTCCCACCTATGAGAACTACCAAGAACTAGATGTTAAACCTCCTTGGTACAACAAAAATCAGCTCTTTGACTTCCACAAAATCAAAGGGCGCACCACTAAAAATTGCATGAGGTTAAAGAACATAGTCCAAGACCTCATTGATCAAAGAATCATAAATGTGGAAAAACCAATAGGAAACCAGAACCTCAAAATATACATGAATCTAATGCCTAACCATAACAATAAAGGGAACAATAACATTGATAAGGGGAAAGGAACCTTCAAAAATGTGAATCATGTGTACGACCATGTCATTGCATCTCTAGATGACTATTATGCTACCATCACCATCAAAGGAGGCCATGCCGATTGTGGAGTCACCATAAGATGTGGAAAAGTTACCATCGCAGGGTCATCTTAGCCAAACAAAACACCCAACCCTAGATTTGTTCCCAATGATTACAATGTCCTTGATTAGCTAAAAAGGACCCCATCACAAATCTCCATCATGGAGTTACTAAAAATCTCATCCGCCCACAAGAAAATCCTTTAGGAAGCATTAGCTTCATCCACTATCCCTACAGATCTTGATGTGGAACCATTCCAAGCCTCATCACTCCAAACCTCCTTACGTTCTCTAATTAGGACTTTCCTAGCTCAACCATCTTAGAACCGTGCACTCCATTTAGAGGTCCTGGTGCATAAAGATAAAGTCAAGTGAGCCTTGGTGGATGTAGGTGCAGGTTTGAACATTTGTTCCCTCAAGCTTATTAAGAACCTAAAAATCTCAGAGGATTCCATTTACAAAGAAAAAGGTATTACTATCAGAGCATATGATGATCAAGAAAGAGTGTCCCAAGGCACAATACAAATCCCTATTCAAGTGGGGCCAGCTATCATGGAAACTACCTATCAGGTCCTAGACCTCGACTTGCCTTATAACATACTCCTAGGATGTCCATGGATCCATGGAATGCAAGTAGTAGCATTAAATTTCCATCAATGTGTCAAATTCACATAAGAAGGACAAGAGGTCACCATCCATGGAGATCCTGAACCATTCTCCTACTGCAATAACCTTGAGGCAAAATATTACAAAATACCTCAAGTACCTAAAAATGATGAAGGCCCATTAACACTGTACATTGATCCAGCCACTCTCACTTCCACTTCTATGATAAAGACACTTTCTACTCTTTCCATCCCCACCATCTCTGATATCAAATTCATCATCCAGGATAATGGTTGAGGAAACTACACGATTCCTAAAAATGCCTTCATGGTAGAAGAGTTACCACAATCTCCCAGATCAGGAGGACATCCATAATCAAATGAAGCCTCCACATCCCAAACATCCCTTGAAGAATATCCCAAATTCAAAAGTTGGGGAGATCTCATCCAAGAAGTCATAGAGGAAGACCCATCTCATCTCTTATATCAAGATGATAGACTAGCAGCTAATCTACCAATGGATCATAGAAGTAAAGGTTTGCAAGTGATGCTCTTAATGGGCTATGAGAAAAACTGTAGAATTGGAAAAAATGACAATGGGCTTATAATAAGCTTCATTCTTGAGATAGGAATGAGAAATATTGGCCTTGGATGTACCCCTCTCAGTATAACCATACATGGACGAGGTCCCCCATTTAAAGTAGTCAATACTCCTTGTGAACCAACACCAGTCGAACTTTGCTTACCTATATCCACTGGTCGCATCTTCGACAAATTCACATTTGACATAATTGATTTATGTAGTAGTAGTGATGATGAGGATCACATAACCAACCTACCCATGCTCTTTGAGGATACCACCCTTCTCATCATTAGCACCTTATCCTTTGACTCAGACCATCAAAATTAGGAAATCTGTCTAGTCTACCCACAACTCATCAATTATGACCAACAAGGACCACCAATTCTATACACATTGAAAAATGATGAGGCTCTCTCAGAATTCATGGGACTATGGGATAATATTCCATGTGGCGATCACAAAGAAGGATTCATCATCGAGCTAGATACACATGCATATTATGGGAAAACTATTGAATCCCTCAGTCACAAAAGCAAAAAACTAAAATTAATGTCTAAGTCCTTGAGTGAAAACTACATTGTGGCACTCTCTGACATGAAAAAATTAAGAAGAAAGGACACATCTAATGGTGAAAATCTCTTTGAGGTGCCTGAGGATGGGGGATTCAATCTTCCTTTCAGAGCTCTTCATGAGGAAAAATCAGCAATCCTAGCAGAAAAATGCAATCCAATTCATCTAGGAACAAAGGAGACTGCGTACATCACATTCTATGTGGAGTCATTACTATTAGAGGAACAAGAGCTCCTAGAAACTTTCTTGAGAGGAAGATAAGTTAATTTTGCATGGAGCTATGCAGAGATGCTAGGGCTCGATCTAGAAATTATAGTTCATCACCTAGCAGTATACTTTGAAGAAAATCCTATTAGATAAAAGCTCAGGAAAATGCACCCTTAGATCACCTTGCTGGTCAAAATGGAACTAAAGAAGCTATTGGATACATGATTCATTTGACCAATAGACTGTCCAGAATGGGTGTCAAACCTGGTTCCTGTCTCAAAACCCGATGGGGGCATCAAAATATACACATATTTTAGGGACTTAAATAGAGCATGTAAAAAAGATGATTTCCCATTGCCCAACATTGACATGATTGTAGACATGACGGTAGGACATGAAATGATTTCCTTGATGGACGGTTTCTCAGGATACAACCAAATAATGATTGCTAAAGAAGGCCAACACAAAATGGCCTTCACTTGTCCATGGGGGACTTACTACTAGAATATGATGCCATCTGGCTTGAAGAATGCAAGAGCAACATACCAAAGAGCCATGACGTTAATATTCCATGGCATGATCCATAAAACTATCAAAGATTATGTCAATGACATACTAGACAAATCTAGAAAGTGGAAGGATCACATAGAAACCTTAAGTGCCATTTTTGACAAGCTGGAGGAATACAAGGTTCTATTGAATCCAAAGAAGTGTTTCTTCGGTGTACAATCAAGAAAGTTGATATGATACATAGTGTCAATGAGAGGTATTGAGGTAGACCCTACCAAGGTAAAAGAAATCCTCGAGAAGGAGGCATGTAAAACATTGAAACAATTGAGAGGTCTTCAAGGTAGGCTTTAGTCCATCTGAAGGTTCATAGCACAACGAGTAGATAAACAAAATCCATACTCTCAACTACTTCACAAGGGAGTAGCATACAAGTGGGATGAAAAGTGTGAAGAAGCCTTCAATAAGATCAAATAATATCTACTTACACCACCGGTCCTCAACATGATGAAAATGGGACAAAAAGGGCCATCTATTATATCAGTAGAACAATGGTTGGGCATGAGTTAAATTACTCATTCATTGAGAAATTATGTCTAGTAGTAGTGTTTTCTTCACAAAAAATTATACATTACATGTTGGCACATAAAATAAAACTCATCACCAAAATTGACCCTCTCAAGTACTTACTGTCAAAAGAAATGGTCACTAGAAGAATGACCAAATGGGTCATGATACTTGTAGAGTATTACATTGAATATGTGGAGCGGAAAGCAATTAAAGGCCAAGTCATCACAAATCAGCATACAAAAGCACCAATCTATTCAAAGAATCATCTCATCTCAAAGTTTCTAGATGAATCCATTTTCAATCTCAACATAGCCAACCACTAGAAACTTTACTTTGATGGCTCACACACACAACATGGATTAGGAGTCGGTGTCTTCTTTATCACCCTATGGGGGGAATGCATACCTAGATCATATAAATTGGCATTCCCCTACACCAACAACATTGCAGAATACAAGGCTTTAACCATGGGTCTTAGAATAGTAGTGTAGTGGCACATCATGGCCCTCAGAGTATATGGAGATTCCCAACTAATAATAAACCAAGTGAATGGTGAGTACTAGACTAAGGATGATAATCTCACTCCATACAAGAAACTGGTCGAGACTCTCAAGGAATCCTTTATCAAGATCACATTTGAGCAGATAGCCAAAGCCAACAATAGAGCTGCAGATGCCATGACAATGATTTGATCCCTACTGGACAACCCTCACAATGTCCCAAAATATGAATTCTTGGTAGAGCAGCTTCTCATGCTCACATTCGAGGTACCATAATAAAAAAAATTGTGTGAAATCGTTGGTCCTGGTGATCCCCGATACCATGAAATTTATACCTACTTGCGAATAGGTGTCCTACCTATTGACTTACCTTCAACCTTAAAATGAACTTATGTCAAAAAATCATCCTGGTTTGTCATCCTAGGAAATACCTTATATCATAGGAGCATAGAAGGAACCTTATTACACTGTTTAAATGTTGAGGAGGCATTGACTGCTTTAATTGAGGTGCATAATGACATCTATGGTTCACACTTGAGTGGAATGACCCTAGCCAAGAAATTGCTGGGGATGGGGTATTATTGGCCTACAAGGGGAAAGGAGGAAAATTACTATGTCAAAAGGTTCCTACAATGTCAGTAGCATGGGTACCTCATCCATGCTCTAGCTCAAGAAATCCATCCCATCATCACACCATGGCCCTTTTTGTAGTGGGGACTCGATCTCATTGGAAAAATCACTCCCACTTCATCTAATGGCCACAAGTTCATCATAACTTCCACTGATTACTTTACCAAGTGGGTGGAAGCCATACCCATGACATATATAACTAGAAAACAGATATCAAAGTTCATCATGAACTATCTCATTTGCTGCTACGGTGTCCCACAAGACATTATCTCAAATAATGGGACACCAGTTAAGAATCAAGATTTTTGCAACTTGTGTGAAAAATTCAAAATCCAACATCACTTCTCCACCCCATACTATCCCCAAGGAAATGGCCAAGCAGAAGCCACAAATAAAACCATTTTAAATATTCTCAAGAAAAGAGTCAATGATGCAGGTCGTGACTGGCATCTATAGCTCAATCCCACCCTCGGGCCTACCGAACCAACATCCGCACACCCACTAGTGCCACCCCTTTCTCCTTGGTCTATGGATCAGAAGCAGTACTCCCCATTAAGATCGAGCTCTCGTCACTAACAATATCACTCCAAATCCTCATCACAGATGAAGAGTATCGAGTATCAAGACTAAATAAACTAGAGCTAGTAGATGAGCGGTGTATAGACATTTTAAATCATTTACAAGTCTATCAGAACTGACTAAAGAGGAGCTATAACAAGAAAATCAGAAGCAAGACTTTCCAAGTTGGAGGACTGGTACTAAAGGAAAATCAAAAGAACATCCCAAATCCAAACAGTAAAGGAAAATTTGAACCCAATTGGTTGGGACCATTTTTTATCACAGGGGAATATTAGTTATCAACACCTAAAGGGGAACCTCAGCAAGATCCCATGAATAGATCCCATCTCAAAAAAATTTATGCCTAATCTTTCAAGGTATATGATCCGGTGGATATTTTTTAGTGAAATTTGAATTTTCTCATATCTCTCCAAAATTTACACCATTAGAAAGAGCTCGACGTCCTAATTCCAGTGCAACTTGAATGAAGCGAAAAGGACTCCATTTGCACAAGTTATGGTCAGTCAAACCTTGGGTCAAACTACCATTAGGGGTCATCCAAAAAGTGAAAAAAATGATTGTATTATAAATTGATGAAAGCGGTGTCAAATCAAAGGGAACGTCGAGACGATTCGGACAATGTTTGTTTTGTCAAAATTCGACGTCGTATGCTCGAGATATTGGCAGTCAAAGGTCAGTTGACTTGATGGTACAATGGTTGATGTCATCATTCAAACTGTACTGTATGGAATCCGATGTGGAAAAATTAGAGCATGACACATGGCATCCATGTCAGCAATGTACGGACCAATCATATGATGACACGTGTCATCCATACACATGTCAAAGCACAGTCATCGGCCACGTCAGTAATCCAATCATCATCCACGTCGGTAGTCTAGTCATTGGTCTGGTGCAGAGATGTCATCATCAGTGAGTAAAATTTTGTCACGTGACACCCTCTTGGTGCAACACGTGGCCCTCCCAACTATCAGCTGTTTGTTTATTTGTTTTAAGAAAAGGTTTGTTGGGGAGGGGATTTTATCACCCAACCTTCCCTATGCAAGAATCTCGCGTGACCATTGTGCCATGGCTAGTGCACTTAACTATATTGGGATAGTGGTTGTTTTTGTTATTTGTCTATTTAAAATTTGTGAAAAAAAATAATGGCCAATGGTTTGAACCTGCAACCACCAGCCCAATAAAAGATATAGCCACCACTATGCCATTCGATGGCTTTAATACTGTTTTAGCATTGGTTTCTTTTGTTAAGTGAATGAAAACCGAATGGCTTAAAATAAAAGAAATTCCCCTATATTGTAGAACAATAGTCCTTTTAAAAGGATTAATTGTAACTAAGGAAAATAGTTAAAGCCTGAATAAAGATAATAGGGGCTAAAATTATATATTTTGAAGATTACCATGTAAAATTGGGAGATTAAGGGGATTTTGGGAAATCATATGGTTTTCTACCATATTTGGTAAAATTGATGTATAAAAGGGGAGTATAGGAGTGAGTTTGGGATTAAAATTTTTCAAGTCGAGGTGGTGAAGCTGTGAATTAGAGAAACAGGGAGATTTCCTAAGCAGATCATTTTGAGCCTTTTTGTAAGTTGGAGTATTGTCGTGCTACCGAAGTGCTCTTGGTGCAATTGTAATTATGTTTTTGGAGATTAATCGGATCGGTCTCACTCTATTGGAGTGGACCCAGAGACGTAGTCATGTTTGTGGTGAACTCCGTTATCAGATCATTTGCACTCTCTCTCTCTTCTTCCTTCTCAATTTCATTCTTTTCACCTTCATTTTTAATGCATAATTTCAATAATGTATGCATGAATTGTATTTCTGCTTAATTCACATGTTAATGTGTTAATTTTTTTTATGTAATTTGGATTTCATAATTTGTAAACATTAAGCATTCTGCAAGCAATTAGTCTAGATCCTAATCAGATCAAGTGGTATCAGAGCATTTGGTTACTATTATTGCAGTTGGTTTTGAATGCTAATGAGATCCAAGATTCAGAAGGGTGAAGGAAAGCTTGAGGAATTTAATCCTAAGATTGGGAAATGAAGAACTTTTTTGAAGATGTTTGTGTCTGGAATGGAGGTACCTGAAGAGCTCAGTGAGCAAGAGTTTCGAAGAGCTTTTTGGCAAATGAAAGCTGCATTAGAGATGCTTCTCAAATAAGGGGAAGAACACATGAAACCTGAAGAAGATCATGGAGATAGTAAAAGCAAGAAGAAGCAATCAGGAGGTGGTGAAGAACCCCCAAATTCTCCTCCGTTTTCTCCTCCTTCTTCTCCTCATTCTCCTTCTTCTTCTACACATTCTCTTTCTGGTAATCCTTTTAAGGGTGTAAATAAGCCTCAAATTAAATTGGATGTTAAATTTGAACTACCTAAGTTTTGTGGTGAATTAGATGCTAAAAAATGAGATGATTGGATTCAGAAAGTAGAAGTTTATTGTAGAGTTCAAAACCTCTTTGATGATGCTTCTAGGATCTAGTTAGCCACTCTTCAGTTGGGAGGTTCAGCTCTCACCTAGTGGGAGAGTAGGACTAGAGCAGAAATTTCACAACATGGTAGAGTCAATTTATCTTGGTTAGAATTTATTAATGCTCTTAAAAAACAATTATATCCCTTAGGTCACATGCAACAATTAATGATGAATTAGCAAGTGTTTAAACAAGGGAAAGGTTAAACTATCCAAGAGTATGCCCATGAATTCAGAAAGAAGGCTATTGCATTAAATGTACCTTTGTACACCCAAGATACTTTGTTAAAGTACATAGAAGGTCTTCATTCATATCTTAGACATTCCATTTTGGTATTGAACCCTTGTAATTTGGATGAAGTGTATGTTCAAGCTACACACTTAGATTCGAGGGGAAAGGGTTCTTTCATTGATAATGATAACTCTATAAAGAAATCTTCTAAGAATGCAGAGATAGGGAAAGGAAAGAAGACAGCTACAATCTAGAAGGATGACAAGCTTTCTTACTCTCATTGTGACAGGAAGGGTCATGATGAAGATCATTGTTGGAAGTTGCATCTAGAATTGAAGCCTAAGTGGGCTTAGAGACAAAATCAGAAACAGAAGGGTAAGGAGAAATCTACAAATGTTTTTATGGATCTTGGTTCAGATTTTGATGATGAAACTAAGATAACAGCTATGGGTATGAAAGGTAAAGCTCCTATTTTCAGTGTTTCCTTTGATAGTTGTGCTTCTACTTCTAAAGTTAATGATGCCTCTGAAGATAAGAAAAGGAATGAGCTATTTCATTTAAGGGTTGTTGCTAAGAACATTAAAATAGATGCACTCATAGATAGTGATTCTCAAGTTAACTTAATTTCTAAAGATGTTGTAAGAAACTTGGGATTGAAAACTACACAACATAAGAAACCTTATCCACTAGGCTAGATTTGTGAGAATGATAAATTGCAAGTAACAAGACAATGCACTTTGAGATTCGCAATCACTTGTAAGTTTATGGATGAAGTACAAATTTTATGTGGTTCCACTAGATATCTGTGGGATAGTTCTGGGTATCCCTTATCTATCTGATCGGAAAGATATTTTCTATAGGGAAAAGAATCATTATCATTTGTTTAAAGATGGCATTGAGTATATTGTACATTCTCACAGGATTAAGATTGATCATTCTTTTACAAACACAGGGAAATTTAAGAGGGTGATTAATGCAAGTAAATATTTAACTCTTATGTCTATTAGCATAGGTGGTTCTAGACAGGAGCTTGGAGTAGCTAACCAGAGTCAGATGTCATAGGATGCACCCACAGTACAACATGAGGGAATGGTGTTTGAAAGCATTGATGGATCCTTGGGTAAAAATGTTTCTATTGTAAGAGATCAATATGTTGTTGATTTGTTCTCTTTCATATCTGCATTATTGTTCAGCTTGATGCTAGTCAATGTTTGTTGGTTAGTGGCTACGATAGTTGATGTAGATGCTTATGGAAGTGATAGAATGATGTTTATGATCAACAATGTTGTTGCAGTATTTGTTGTGATTGTGAGTCAGGTATACAGATGTACAGAGGATACACGACAAGTGGGGAGGCCAAGTCCTCACTTAATGTCAGAATAAATGCCACTTTTGGAGGTCCAAAAGGTCTTCAATGGGGACGCCTGATCTGGTGGAAATTTTTTAGTGAAATTTGAAGTTTCTCATATCTCTCCAAAATTTGCACCATCAAAAAGAGCTCGGCGTCCTGATTCCAATGCAACTTGAATGGAGTGAAAAGGACTTCGTTTGCACAAGTTATGGTCAGTCAAACCTTGGGTCAAACTACCATCGGGGGTCATCTAGAAAGCAAAAAAAATGATTGTCTTGGAAATTGACAGAAGCAGCATCAAATTTAAGGGCACGTCGAGATGATTCTGACAACGTTCATTTTGTCGAAATCCAACATCGTATGCTCAAGATATTGGCAGTCAAAGGTCAGCTGACTTGATGGTACAATGGCTAACGTCATCATTCAAACTGTACTATAGGGAATCTGATGTGGAAAAATTAGAGCATTACACATGGCATCCATGTCAGCAATGTACATACCAATTAGATGATGACATGTGTCATCCATACACATGCTAGAGCACAATCATCAGCCATGTCAGCAATCTAGTCATCATCCACATCAGCAGTCCAGTCATTGGTCAGGTGCAGAGATGTCATCGTCAGCAAATGAACTTTTTTCACGTGACACCCTCCTGGTGCGACACGTGGCCCTCCCAACTATCGGCGGTTTTTTTATTTGTTTTAAGAAAAGGTTTGTTGGGGAGGGGATTCGATCACCCAACCTTCCCCATGCGAGAATCCCGTGCGACCATTGTGCCATGGCTACCGCACTTAACTATATTGGGATAGCAGTTGTTTTTGTTATTTTTCTATTTGAAATTCGTGAAACAAAATAATGGCTAGTGGTTTGAACCCACAACTACCGGCCCAATAAAAGATACAACCACCACTATGCCATTCGATGGCTTTAATACTGTTTTAGCATTGGTTTCTTTTGTTAAGTGAGTGAAAACTGAATGGCTTAAAATAAAAGAAATTCCCATATATTGTAAAACAATAATCCTTTTAAAATGATTAATTATAACTAAGGGAAATAGTTAAAGCCCGAATAAAGATAATAGGGGCTAAAATTATATATTTTGAAGATTACTATGTAAAATTGGGAGATTAAGGGGATTTTGGGAAATCATATGGTTTTCTACCATATTTGGTAAAATTGATGTATAAAAGGGGAGTTTAAGAGTGATTTTGGGATTAAAATTTTTCAAGTTGAGGTGGTGAAGCTATGAATCAGAGAAATAGGGAGATTTTCTAAGGAGATTATTTTGAGCCTTTTTGTAAGTCAAAGTATTGTCGTGTTGCCGAAGTGCTCTTGGTGCAATTGTAATTCTATTTTTGGAGATTAATCAGATCAGTCTCACTCTATTGGAATGGACCTGGAGACGTAGTCACATTTGTGGCAAACTCCGTTATTAGATCGTTTGCACTCTCTCTCTTCTTCCTTCTCAATTTTTTTCTTTTCACCTTCATTTTTAATGCATAATTTAAATAATGTATGCATGATTTGTATTTTTGCTTAATTCACATGTTAATGTGTTAATTTTTTTTTTGTAATTTGGATTTCATAATTTGTAAACATTAAGCATTCTACAAGCAATTAGTATAGATCCTAATCAGATCAGTATAAAACCCAAAAAATCAAAAAATCAGAAAATGTCTTGAAAAAATAGTTACCCTGATGAAAACCTGGCAAACAAGTGTGGGTATGTGCAGGATCATGATGGGCCAAAAAGTGGCAATATGATGGGTACATGTGGCTAACGACTTGTTTTCTACCCAAAATTGATGAAACAAAAAGGGTTTTTAAAGGATATTTTTAGCTTTCCACCAATATAAATTATTCCTTACTTTGAATTTAATAAGTAATTATTATTCATTTTCTATTTGAATTACAACTAAAGTCTTGATTGGTAGGCTCATTGAAAAAGATCTATATCTTTCAAACGGTATCACATTTTTTGAATTCAAAACATGCATCACATTCTACGCTTTGCATATTATAGGATTAAAAAAAGAAAAAATAAATTTCACAAAGTTTTGACCAAGTTAAGGTGGTCAGACATATGAGTTTTTATATTTTTCAAAATTTGTAATAAAAAATTCATAATTAATTATTTACTTGCAAAAAAATTGCAAGAAAATATGCATCACATCAGAACATGAGTCCTATACCTTTATCTAAAATCTTATAAATAAATATTATTATTTTATTGTGGTTAGGGTGGTCAGACATACACCTACTTCTTATTTTTTCCCTTAAACTTAAATACTACTGCATTGAAATTTCAAATTTTCACCAAATAGATTTAAAAAAAAAAAACCTAGTAGTTTAGAAACTACATTCAATTTTCTACAGATTCTATTCTTACATATTTTTAAAATAATATAGATAACTTATTCAAATTTTTATGTCAAGTTGCCTAACTCTATATTTTCTGAATTTTTTGCCACTTAAGAGCTTGTTTTTTCCATGATGATCCTACACATACTCATGTCTTGGTGACAACAAAAAAAAAAGCAAAAAAGCAAAAAAGCCCCCAAAAAATAGAAAAAGGATAAAAAAAATAGTAAAGAGAAAACTCATCCTCAGGTGAAAACCACTTCGGTGGCACTTTGGACAAGTACCTTGGTGAAAACCTAGCAAACAGGCTCCTTCTGTAAATAAGCACTTTCCATTGACCGGGATCTTTACGGCTTGTTTTGCATCATCCATCCATTACATTTCTATCATCCATCGCATTATGATCTCCATCCATCACCCATCCATTTAAAATCCACATCATAGCTTGGTCCTGTGTTCGTATCATGATCCCTCCTAATACTACTTGGCCCATTCCCAAGGTTAGTTTATCCTGCCTTTATTGGAGTAGTCTATTGCATCATGCTAGGGGCATGTTCTCATCAGATGAAATTTGTGTATATTCTTGATGTCCTAAAATTAGAAAATCCAAAAACATCAAAAAATCAAAAAATCCAAAAAACATCAGAAAATCAAAAAATCCCAAAACATCAAAAAATTAGAAAATCCAAAAACATTGAAAAGTCACAAAATCAAAAAAATTCAAAACATAACAAAATCCCAAAATAGGTCAAAAAAAGTAAAAAATTCAAAAAAACAAAGTCGTCTTGTCGAACTATGGGTCTTTGAGCCTTGAATGTAGGCAAGGTTGATATTTGATCATCCCCCGAGACACTTAGGTCAATCCTTTAGGAGTCAATAATAAATTGACATTTCATCATGTATATCTTCATCTGTAAATTGGTCAAGTTGTCATTCGAACTACGTGGTCTCTGCATGTATAACATAGGAAAGGCTAATCTATTGATCAACCCCCGAGGCCCCTAGGATAGGTCCTTAGGTTAGTCTCTTGGTCAAAATATTAGGAAACCCCAAAAAAATTGAAAATAAAAAATCAGAGCATTTGTAAAAATCTCAAATATACCAAAAATAGCCTCAAAAGAATTCAAAACATCAAAAACATCCAAATATTTGAAAAAATTCATTTGTCTCATCTCACTTTAACCTAAAATCACATCATTCACAATAAATCAATCATCATCCCCAACCTTTGGTGAAACAATTAGAAACAAGTTTAGCAGGTGAAAAGTGAAAACTCAAAATGTCAAGTCTCAGGTTTAAGTGAATACGTAAACAAGTTGATCAAATCTTTGTGTCAATATCCTATCATCTAATCAATCCGAAATCAATCATCTGATAACATCATGTCCTAGGATATATCCTTCGTACAATGGGCATTATTTATTGGAAAGAATACTTTGGATAAATGAAATGGCATGTTGCCATCCACTGACATGTCCTAGGATGTATCCTTCCTACAACGGGCATTATCTTTTGGCAATAGT
Source organism: Sequoia sempervirens (assembly GCA_007258455.2). NCBI lineage: Eukaryota > Viridiplantae > Streptophyta > Pinopsida > Cupressales > Cupressaceae > Sequoia > Sequoia sempervirens. Next base: position 343,582,230 of record VDFB02000017.1, read on the forward strand.
TTCAGTTCTTATCCTTAAAAACACATTTCCTTTTGGTTAGCGGTATTAAAGAACATCAACTTGCTTGTTTACTTTTTCTTTTTCTTTTGACTTATCTCTTTGCACTCATTCCAATAACCTCTCGATCATGTCCAAACAAATGGATTTAGAGAGATAGGAATGGGGCAATGATCATTATCTTTTGTCTGTTGTGCTTGTTGGATGTTCTTGTAATATAAATTGGAAAATACTTGCTTTGTTAGATATGTATGGAGGGTGTTTTGGGTAGCTTGTTGACTATTGCATTGATAGGTTATACCTTTCCATGTTTTGGTCCAAGATGTTTGAAACTTCTAAAGTGCATCCTAGCAAGGTTTCCATATGTTAGGTGTGAACAAGAATACTCCTATCTATTTGTCAAGTCTAAGTTCATCACACTAAGTGCAATTCCATCCTAGTTCTTTATACCTTTTTGTATCATGCTTATGCATGTTATCAAACATAAGGTAAGTGCCCCTTTTAAAATCCCAATTATTGATAAGAAAATAATCCATTTCTCATCATCATCTCTCATAAAGCTAGTTTGTTGGATCCTCTTATCATCATCTGATTTCTTCTTTTCCACACTAACATCATACCAAAATAGTTAATCATCATCACCAATGCATCCATCCTGCATCCACAAACCAACAACATTTTGCACATCATGTCACATGCATGTTCATCATCATAATATAGATCTATTAGTCTAAGCATCTCATAAAATCATACATTTGCATAAAACATCCAATGCATAATCATATAGGCACTATCACATCATCCATCTCACATGCATTCCATTATCATTTAAGTTGTTTAGGATAATATAGATTGGTTATTCTAAGCATCTTAAAACCATCTCATTTGCATCATCATCCTAACCGTCCATACGTCCATCTTGAACCTCTTTATCACGAGATCGACCCTCAAATCGAATCTTTTCGCTCAATCTCTCGAGGGGGCAATGTACCAATGTACTTATTTCCCATGGGGTATCTAAAAAAATAAGATTTTTTTAAAATTTTGATCACAATAATTTTATTCTTTGAACCAACACAACAAGTACATTGCTTCAAAGAGGGAAAAAATGTAGACATGCAAAATTAGCATATTGCATTTAATCAAGTCCATTCATAAAATAAATCAATTCAATCTCTAAGGTCATCCATTTAAATTAAATAAATCAACTTTAAATATTTAATTTGATCCAAACATCACCCTCTTTGATTAAATAAATCAAATCTTTATTTAATTAAATCTAATATCATCTTTCATCTCCTTTTGATTTAGTTTAATCCTTAAATCTAAGTCAAATGAGTCAAATCACCTATTCCTCTTTTAAATTAGCTAAATAAGGGCTAAATCTAATCTAATGCATGTCACATTCTCTAGATTTTCCCATGTGCACAAATAAAGGATTTTAATTAATTTATTAAATCCTCATTTTCCCTCAACAAGACATCTTTGGAGAATATTCCCTCAAGTTTGAATTCAAATCAAGTTGACTTGTCCCTTCCAATATGGCATTAATTCTCCTCTTACATGTCCCCCATTTGGCATTTAAGCCCCTTTTTCTGCCTCCAACAAGCCAAATTTGAAATTTGAAAAGGCCAACTAATGTCATTTATTGGCACATTGACCAAAACCTACACATCCTCCATCCATTCAAATTTGGACAAGTGACTCCTTCCTATTGGTAGAATCTTTGTTCCACATTCACCAATTTTACATATTTCTCCATCCTATCATTCTATAAATTGGAGGTCTCATTCCTCATTTTATATCCACAATCTTCATGCAAAGTTACTCTCTCCATATTGAGAGCTAACTTTGTTCATTATCATTTGCATTATTGATTTGTCAATGGTTGGGAAAGGGTCACCTTTCACAACAAAGTGACACCAATACACTATGGGATAGGTATGCATTTGTGCTTCTCTGATACTTTCAATTAGTTTATTTGGTAATTTTGTTTGTGAAGTATGGTGCATTATCTAATAGGAGTATTTAGTAAATTTGCATGAACTAACCTTTGTCATAGAGTTTAGAATGTATGCAGATTTTATTGGTGCTCACAATGTCAATTTCAAACTTGGTTTAAGTGATGCCAAAAAAGAAGCATTTACTATAGGAACAACTATAGCTAAAAAAATGTGTTATGAAGGTGGTCCTTTGGGGTCCCAAAGAAAAGGCCCTTGGATGGTAACAAATGTAGAGAATAGAAAACCAGTTGATAAATTTGGCCTTGAGGTTGGAGGTGAAAAAGTAGACCTAGGGTATATTGGTCAATTTGTTAGAGTTTCAAGTTCAAATCCTCATCCTCATGGTCAGACACAATCAGAACTAGGACATGCCCATGGTGGAGGCCTTAGTGCAACTGGCACTACCTCTGGTGGCAATGGTATGGGTAGTAGTACTAGTAGTGGTCAACATGTGATACAACAACAAATTACACACAAGAGGACAACAAAAAAATATACCATAGAAATACCAAGTGATCAAGGCATACAGAAGGGGAAAAGGATTTTGGTAGGTACAATTCCAAGTCACACTACTAGTGGATCCACCACGAAGAATTTATTTCCAGGAACTCCCCCAATTCTAGTTATTCTAGTTGTGACATCATTAGCAACTGCAAGTACTCCTATTCCTTCGCCATTCAAGCATTCCATTGTTCCTACATCTCGGTGTTTTGATTACATTGAAGAGTTTATAAAGAAATCATAATTGAATAAAATAGAGAAGAAGCAACTGATGGAGAGAGTATCTGCTCTAACTTTAGATCCTACAAAAACCATGGTTTACCCACATTTGACACAAGTAAACAAATCATGGAGTACACAATTCTTGTTCCCACAATTCAAAACAAACCAGCAAATCAGATGACCCCATCTAAATTCGAGGTGAAAATTTTTCAATTGGATTTTTCTGGACTCAGAAATACTAACAAAATTAATGTATCAAAGAAGAACAATGAATTGGTGTACACATCATTGCTAAATCAAGATAGAGAGAAAAAAGGCTGCAAACTCAAATTGAAGTTATAGGCAGACCTAGCAAATGAGAAAGCAAAGAGGAAAGTAGTAGATAACAAGAGAAATGAATTAGAAAAAGAATTAAAAAATATACCTCTACATTAACAAGCAAAGAGGATAAGCAGAATGAGACACAAATGAATAAATTGAAGCAAAGGTTAGATAAGAGCAACAAGAAATATGATGAGGAAAAATCCACTTCAGAAAAATTAAGACTAAGCATTTTAAATGGAAATGCATAGTGGGAACAAAAATTGGAGAGTAAAATAAATAAAAGATTGGAGGTAGAGCTGATGGAAGCAAAAAATGAAATTAAGTCTTGTCAAAATAAGTTATCTTCATTTTGTAGAGAAACAATGAGGCATATGAAAAAAATATCTAAGATGAAATAATGCAGAGGATTGATCATTTGTGTGACATGTTTCAATTGGTTGATGCTGAAAACATCATAATAAGGTCAAAAAATATTTAATGGACAAGAAAAATGTGTTGTCATTAGAGAAATCAACAAATCAAATTCAACAAATAGTCTACAAAGCCAGTAACAATGTTTTGAAATCAAAAGGGATTACTAATTAGCTTGTTACATCAATAACGTCATCTGCCATTGGAAAGTCTTTGAGAATGCATGAAACAGAGAAATATTTGAATTTGGCAACATACAAGATGGAGGTGGACGAAAAGGTAAGGAACTTCATAGAGCTCGGTTTTCCAGAGGCTTTTCACACAAATAAGTGATTCGTTGGAAATAATGATTTCAAAAAGAAGATGGAGGATACAAGGAAGCTTGATTTGGACTAGTTTCCTCAGAACCTAGATGTAGTGACCTATTTTGATTCCATCAAACCATTGCTAATCCTGAATGTAAAATTGATTGAAGAATCCAAGATAGGTTCCAATTTGAATCATAAATTGTTAAAAAATCTTCAAGTCAAACAACATAAGTTACAACAAATGACAATTCCAACACCGGAAGACTAGAAGTTGCTAGAAAAGGTAATGCAGTGATTTAATTTTTGATAATATGAGTTTCCAAGTTCCAACTCAGCTCTGTGTAGAGTTTTCTTTGAGAAATATTTTGCATTGTCAATGCCTCTAAGTATTCCTTCATGTGATAATGAATTTAAAAGCTCAAATTCAGAATTCAGTAATGTGTTGATGTTCAATTATCTATAATATTTATTATATCATTTGAAGAAAAAGTCTGGTAGTGCTTTCAACTTCTAGATACACTTTAAACGATTGTTGATGTTAATTTTTGTATATGCTAAGTTAATACTATTTTTAATATGTTATTAATCTAATAAGCATTGAGTTGAGTGATGAATCACTGAGTGCATGCTCAAGTTTTACTTTTAACACAATTAAAATATGAACTATAAGGTGATTTTACTTCTAGTCATCCATAATCTTAGTGAAATTGCATTACAATTCACACATCAATACTCATATCCATGACTAATTAGCATATCCACTAAAAATTTATATGAATTCATGTTGTAGATTATCTATTATTGGAATTGGAATGATGGATTTTTGGTTAGTTTCATTGTTGTGGTTACTGTCACTCAAAGTCATGGTTTTGGTGTTTTTCATAACCTTAGTCGCTAATCCTCATAGTTTTATACCCTTGATGCGGAGCTCTAAATTTTCAATGCTTCTCGATTCCTCGACTTGGTTGATGGTTCACTTTGTTGAGTTGCAAGTATTTCTTGGTCATCTTTCTAGTTGGTGGGTCGAAGGTTTGAAAAACTTCAAAACTTTAGACTTTGGTTCTAAGGTTCCAAGTTTCAACGACCACATGACATTATGGACTTATCTTGCCTTAACCTTTCAAAGGTGCCATCATCTAACACCTAATTGAATGCTATGTACAGACTAATGTAAAATATAAAATACAATATAAAATATAAAATATCACAATTTCATGGAATACAACATAAAATATCATCAACTACAGTTTCACTTTGGAATATGATTCAAGAAGTGCAATATAAAATAAAATATCATGAAGTGAAATGATTCACAATTTTATTGCATACAATATAAAATATCATCAACTACAGTATGGAACTATGGAAACTGATCCTGGGATCCATGAAGTGCAGTATAAATACCTAAAAGCTACTAATTCTCTTCCATTTCCCAAATAGACTTGGGGTCTTCAAACTGACGTTCATCATCAAATAAAGTAAAAGAGTCATCTTGAATTTGATTCCAAGTTTTCTCTTCATTTTCTTTGCCCTATGTCTCAAATTCAACATTCATTGTGTCATTTTTGTCAATGTCATCTATCCGAGTCCCATTGCCACTGCTAGTGCCACTAGTACTAGCCTTTAGAATTAGAGTGTTGCACAACCCATTCCCTCTCCTTTTACATGTGGACCTCCAAATTGTGAGTTCCCTTTCAAAAGGAAAATTTCTGACATTATACGTAGTTCCTTTCATCCTCAAGAAATTTTCCAAATTCTTGTCTAGTTTGTTTCTTATGTTTGATTTAAAAAACCCTAATGTATTGAAAACTCTTTCATCCTTCATTGACCCCAATATCATTGTTTGACATAAATGAGCAAGTTTGGAATATTCTGATATCGAACCATGCAATATTTCACTCTAACCTAAGTTTTTCCAAACCATTTATATTGATCTCTATTCAAAGGCATTGTCCTTACCCATGGATTTATATTGGTCCTTTATAGCTATAGACACCTCAATTTGGACACTTGATCTATCCAAATTTATCCCCTTTCGTCTAAGCATTCTCTTATCTACATTAATTAAGTAATATCACTATTATTTAATTAATATCTTTAATTCTTCCAAATCCCTAAGGTATGTAGTTAAATAATTAAATACCTCCCCCTTTTCATCAAATGAATTAAATAAATATGATATTTATTTAATTCCTCACATGTCACATCCTCCATCATTTTTATCTAATCCTAATCCATCTTCTAATCTCATCATTAGGATGTCCACATGCCTAATCCTTGCTTATGATTTGTCACATCCTCCAACTTTTGCAAGTTGGTCTCTAATCCCTCTTAGCAACCTAACCCTCTTTCTTAGTCATAATTAATTTATGATTAAGAGGTGCACATCCCTAATCATCATTAGGGTCCCATCCTCCATAATTCCCCACTTGCCTCTAATGAGTCCTTAATTAGTCTAATCAAATACTTGCACAACCTTAATCACCTAATTAGGTCATCTCTAATCCCCATATCATTTATGGAATGTGTCCTTAGTCAACTTAATTAACTATTTTCTTCTTTTGGACAAGGCATCTCCATTCCCCATGTGAATTTTTAGTTCACATTTAATCCCATAATGAATTTAAAGGAATTTTAAATTCCTTCTCTCATCCCCATGAGAATATTTGAGGAATTTTTAATTCCCCATATGTCCTCTCACCCACATGGGGAGAAGTACCTCCTTTATGAGATCTTGTCCCAATCCCAAGGTACTATGTACCCCATCCATGTCATTTACTATCCTTCCACCTCATGTACACATCCCCCTTTTTAAGCTATATCATATGCCAAATGTCACGATGTGAGGGCTTGTGAGTTCTAAACTCACCTTAGCCATACATCTTGATCTTGGTGGCTCAATCTTGACCGTCCATTTCCCTAGAGATTTCCAAAATATCTATAAATACTCCCTCTTTTCTCTCATTTTGGAGAGATCATGCATTGTAGCCAAACTCTTTTAAATTTTTCCTAGAATCCATACTTAGCCATTTTCATGCTTGCAATCACTTGCATCCTTCTTCATATCATCATCTAGCTTGCATCTCTTGCCATTCAAGGAGCATACAACACCAAAGATCGAAGGACCAACTAAAGGATCGATTCGACACAAGGTATAAGGTTTCATTTTGTCTTCTTTATTTTGTGTTGAATCCAACTAGGTTAATCTTGAGGTGTAGGTTAATTTTAGTGTTATTTGTATTACTTTTTTTGCTGCTCATTTTCTAGCACCTAAATTTGACCTATCACATTTCTGGCATGCCCGGTGGGACCCACAAACAGGTCTCTTGCTTTCACATTTTCTTTTTTTTTTGCTTTTTGTATGTACATGTCACAGAGGGGCGGACCCGACCTACACAGGGCTAGATTTGACCTTCCTAGGGTGGACCCAACCTATAGGGGCAGTCCTAACCTGATAGATAGGCAGACCTGCCCTCCACAGGTAGACCTGACCTTTCCCAAGGGCGGACCTGCCCTCCCTAGATTGCAGAAAGTGTTTTTTGAAAAAAAAATCACAAACAGGTGGACCTGACCTAATAGATAGGCAGACCCAACCTAACAGAAAGCAATATTTTCCCTAGACAGCCGGATTTTCCCTCACAAATAGCTGAATTTTCCTTAGATAGCTTTTTCCAAAAGGTAAAATTTGTGTTTTTTTAGCATTTTTTGGCTATTTTAAGGGTTCTTACCCCCTAATTAGAAACATAGTTTAATTTAAAGGTGTCAATCAACCTTGTATGTTGTGTTTTTGGGTGAGCTATTTGATGTATCCAATCCCCTTACACCATTCAATAATCCTGGGTGACGAGAAATCGTAGCTTACCATGTCCTTTGGGTCTACCCATCTTATTTTTCATAGTGGGACCTGCTTGGGGATTTCATCACCCCAAGGGACGATTCCAACCACGCGTACCAAAGAGGTATATAAAGGGGGGAGAGTGAAATTTGTACCTCAATCCAACCACGTTGTAATTGGCGAAGCATCGGGATGATGTAAAGAGTTGGTCTGAGCCTTTTAGGTTCTTGACTCACGCTTGTAACGGGTTGGTGTTCATGGTTTGGGCCTCATGTACCAGGTGTATATCGAGGACTCCCTAGTAACCATGTTCATCTTAGATTAGAAGATTTTGTCAACCATACCCCTCCTCCTAGACTTAGGCTTGTGCTATATGAATTGTCTTTTTGTGTGAAACCAGTGATTGTCTGATTCAAAAAAATCTTTTCTCCTATGATTGTTATGGTTTTCAGTCCTTTGCCTTAGTCTTTTTGTTGAAATTCAAGTTAAACCTAACATATAGGTGGACTTGCCCTCATCTAGGGGCAGACTTGACCTAAAACCATTCCTTTGGAGCCTATTTTGGTGGATTTTGACCAACTTTTTCTCCTTGGGTAGACTTTCCCTCATCCAATGGCAGACTTGACCTCTAAACTAGTCCTTTCAGGCCCATTTTGACCAAATTTGACCAATTTTTTCTCCTTGGGCAGACTTCACCCATCCTTGGGCAGACTTGACGTATTGACCAACCCATTTAAAGCCTAGTTTGAGCAAATTTGACCAAAATTTTCTCCTTGGATGGACTTGACCCATCCTTGGGCGGACTTGACTTGTTGACCAACCCCTTTCAGGCCTATTTTGATCAAAATTGGCTAACTTTTTCTCCTTGGGTGGACCTCACCCATCCTTGGGTGGACTTGACCCATGTAGGGGCAGACCTGACCTCTACTTAGCTGGATTTGACCAACTTTTGCTCCTTGGGTGGACCTGACCTAACTGACAACCATATATGCCTTGTCATTTGCACACCGTTAACCCATGTTCTTCTGTTCAAGTGCCAATCTTCTCAATTTTTCGTGCTCTTTCCAATGACATATACCACTTCATACTTTTTAGAAGTTGACCGAGGCCCCTTTTCCCTCCCCATCTGCCTCCTTCTCCTTGGGCAGACCCTACTATTCTCTCTCAATCTTCCATCATAATCCTTCCCTTGCGAGACTAGGACATCCCCTCTAGATAGCCATATCTACCCTCCTCCGGAGCCATACCTTCCCTCTTCAACAATCTCAATCAATCATTTACTCGCTCTGAGTAATCTTTCATCTATTTGAAACCTTCATCTTCTAGATCCAGGAATCCTTCATCTATCCATCATATTAATCCATCCTCATCATCCATTCACTCATTTCAAGTAAACATTCATCTATTTTGAACCTTCATCTATCATCTCAAACATTTGTTTACTCGTCCATCCATTCAGAACCTCCTTCTATCATTTCGAACTCTCATTGAACAATCCCGATCAATCGTTTACTCGCTGTGAGTAATCTTTCATCTATTTGAAATATTCATCTTCTAGTTCCAAGAATCATTCATCTATCCATCCTATTAATCCCTCCTAATCATCCATTCACTCATTTCAAGTAAACATTCATCTATTTCGAACCTCAATCTATCATCTCAAACATCTGTTTACTCGTCCATCCATTCTGAACCTCCTTCTATCATTTAGAACTCTCGTTCCACAATCCCAATCAATCATTTACTCACTTTGAGTAATCTTTCATCTATTTGAAACCTTCATCTTCTAGTTCCAAGAATCATTCATCTATCCATCCTATTAATCCCTCCTAATCATCCATTCACTCATTTCAAGTAAACATTCATCTATTTTGGACCTTCATCTATCATCTCAAACATCTGTTTACTCGTCCATCCATTCTGAACCTCCTTTTATCATTTTGAACTCTCATTCAACAATCTCGATCAATCGTTTACTCGCTTTGAGTAATCTTTCATCTATTTGAAACCTTCATCTTCTAGTTCTAGGAATCATTCATCTATCCATCCTATTAATCCATCCTAATCATCCATTCACTCATTTCAAGCAAACATTCATCTATTTCGAACCTTCATCTATCATCTCAAACATCTGTAACTTACTCATCCATCCATTCTGAACCTCCTTCTATCATTTCAAACTCTCATTCAACAATCGCGATCAATAGTTTACTTGCTCTGAGTAATCTTTCATCTCTTTGAAACCTTCAACTTCTAGTTCCAGGAATCATTCATCTATCCATCCTATTAGTCCATCCTAATCATCCATTCACTCATTTCAAGTAAGCATTCATCTATTTCGAACCTTCATCTATCATCTCAAACATTTGTTTACTCGTCCATCCATTCAGAACCTCCTTCTATCATTTTGAACTCTCATTCAACAATCTCGATCAATCATTTACACACTCTGAGTAATCTTTCATCTATTTGAAACCTTCATCTTCTAGTTCGAGGAATCATTCATCTATCCATCCTATTAATCCATCCTAATCATCCATTCACTCATTTCAAGTAAACATTCATCTATTTCAAACCTTCATCTATCATCTCAAACATTTGTTTACTTGTCCATCCATTCTGAACCTCCTCCTATCATTTTGAACTCTCATTCAACAATCTCGATCAATCGTTTACTCGCTCTGAGTAATCTTTCATCTATTTGAAACCTTCATCTTCTAGTTCCAGGAATCATTCATCTATCCATCCTATCATCCTCCCAATTCATTTCTTGATAACTATCCCATCCCTCAGCTTCGTTATCACCATCATCCTATCTAATCCAATAAGTCCATCTTGTCCCATCATGTCGGTCCTGTCATTTTATCCCCTTATCGAAGTTTATCACATCATATTTCATCCATCACTTGTCTTTGGAATTTCGTCAAACTACGTTTCCCCTATGCTTTCACATAGGCAAGGTTGATCATTTGATCCACCCTCGAGGTTTTGACCATCCACTCCTTTATCATCTATCATCTCTCATCAGTCTTTTCTCCTTTTCTCCATCCCATCTTTCCCATCCATCAAGGTCTCCACCATGGTCTGTTGTCAGCCTTTTATTGAACTATGTGCACTTTTCACTTAGGTAAGTCTAATCTCTGATTGCCCCCCTAGGTCACTAGGAGTCATCAGTCTCCTATCTCATGTCTTATCTCCTTTGTGTCGTGTCATCAAGCTATGCCCTTATCCAACTAGTTCTTAACAACCATGATCCACTTGTATCAGTAGATCCAATCAGTTCTGAATATCCTATGTCATATCGATCTTTAAGTTTAGTATCCATCATCGGTCTCACCAGGATGCATCCTTCCTAATAGACCTTGTCAATCCCATCCATCCCCTTGAGCCTATGGCAAAGGACTTTTGAGATTGATTGCAATATTTTGATGCTTTTGGATTTTGTTTATCATTTTAGCTTCGTATCATCACTTGTCATGGTTGCCTTGATCCATCATATCATGTTGTTCTTTGACTAGTCAACATAGGGGCGTATCTTGATCTTTTCTTTGTCTTCTCAGTTGTCCCACGTAGTACCCACCAAGATCCCTAAGGTCTTGTGTTACGTTGGGGCATCCTTGTGTGCTTTTGGTTATCCCAATACCTAGCCCAACTAAGGTCATCATGACTTTGGGGTGTTGGGATAGCCTTCTTGTTTGACGTGTTTATTTCATGCATTAGACACTAATCCTCCTTGGTTTGTCATACCCTGGCGTCTTGTGTCTTATGCTATAGCAAAAATCAGTGCTCTAAAGATGGAAAAATTGCATTAGGATTGCATTTCATCTTCCCCACCCATCCATTCATCATTCATCACTCTCCCCTCACAATCTCCTACCACCTCTTCATCCTTTCTCACCCATTACTTCACATCATCTTCCTCATATCCCGTTTTGCATAATCTTCTTCATCTCCCCTTGCATCATCTCATCCATTTCGAGAGCACATCCGTGTTCTCTTGAGCCCGCATGTCCTCTCGAGGGGGCATCCTTCATCCCTAAATTTCATCTTCCCCCCCATAATCTTCCTTCCCAGTCACCTCTTTGAATGATTGGGGCATCTTTTCCAATCTAACCATCTTCTTCTAGGTTCTATGTTTTAATATTCTTTGAAATGATGCTACTTCGTAACACTATCTCAAGGAGGGGAAAATGTAGACACTTAAATTTGGACACTTGATCTATCCAAATTTATCCCCTTTCGTCTAAGCATTCTTTTATCCGCATTAATTAAGTAACATCGCTATTATTTAATTAATATCTTTAATTCTTCCAAATCCTTAAGGTATCTAGTTAAATAATTAAATACCTCCCCCTTTCCATCAAATGAAATAAATATGACATTTATTTAATTCCTCATATTTCACATCCTCCATCATTTTTATTTAATCCTAATCCATCTTCTAATCTCATCATTAGGATGTGCACATGCCTAATCCTTAATTATGATTTGTCACATCCTCCAACTTTTGCAAGTTGGTCTCTAATCCCTCTTAGCAACCTAACCCTCTTTCTTAGTCATAATTAATTTATGATTAAGAGGTGCACACCCCTAATCATTATTAGGGTCCCGTCCTCCATAATTCATTAGGGGAAATTTACATAAAAAATGGGCCTCCTAAGGAACTCTAAAAAAGAAAAAATTATCTCATATAATACAAATTATTTAAATATAAAAAATATAAATTACTTAACTACATGAGTTAAGTGGGGACACACATTTCTATTATAATTCCTTAAAAAACTGAAGTCCATGATTTTTTAAAAGTGTAACATATATTTCTATTATAATTTATTGAAAAGCTCAAGTTCACTTTCTTCATTATTTACTTTTTATTTAAAAACTCTTAAACTCAAGTTGGGTAGCTTATATTTCTATTTTCTTGATTATTTATTTTTTAAAATTATTTAAAAAGTGGCAAAGTAAAAGATAACAAAAATTAGCAAAAAAGAAAGTAATATTTTAAACGGTCTTTCTTTCAAAAAAAAATTAAAAATATATTTAAAAGTTTAAAATATATTATTTTAAAAATTAAAATAATAAGTGGACCACTAAATGCGAGTGCCCCCCCTTAAAAGGAGGAGTGCATCGAGACACCCTTATAAAAGGCCACCGAAAAAAATTAAAATAAAAAATTTTGATATTAGAATGTTTAGATGCTAAACATTTAAATATTAGAATAATTAGAATTATTAAAAATAATTAAAGAATAAATTTTTGATATTAGAATATTTAAAATTATTAAAAATAATTAATTTTTTTTTAATTTTTGTAGCACTTCATAAATGATTTTTATGATTTTTTAATGTTTTATTAAACGTTTTTTATATTTTTTCTTAAAGAATAAAAATATTTTTTTGAAAATATAAAAATTTCTATAATAGAAGTTAATCATATAAATCTGAAAAAAAAAGAGAGAATATTTTATATTTAGAAAGATGAATGAGATAGAATAGGATATGTAGAGTTAAATTAACCATCATGAGTTAATTCATAAGATTTTAGAAAGTTTTATTTTATAAAATGAATAATTTTATTTTTATTTTGGATGATGTCACCGTACAGGTTGATGTCATCTTTTAGTTGATTTTTGATAATTGAAAAAGCTAATAATATCATCCTTAGAAGGCCCGTTTTTTATGTAAATTTTCCCTAATTCCCCACTTGCCTCTAATGAGTCCTTAATTAGTCTATTCAAGTACTTGCACAACCTTAATCACCTAATTAGGTCATCTCTAATCTCCATATCATTTATGGAATGTGTCCTTAGTCAACTTCATTAAATGCTTTCTCCTTTTGGACAAGGCATCTCCATTCCCCATGTGAATTTTTAATTCACATTTAATCCCCTAATGAATTTAAAGGAATTTTAAATTCCTTCTCTCATCTCCATGAGAATATTTGAGGAATTTTTAATTCCCCATATGACCTCTCACCCACATGGGGACAAGTACCTCCTATATGAGATCTTGTCCCAATCCCAAGGTACTATGTACCCCATCCATGTCATGTACTATCCTTCCACCTCATGTACACATCCCCCTTTTTAAGCCATATCATATGCCACATGTCAAGATGTGAGGGCTTGTGAGTTCTCAACTCACCTTAGCCCTACATTTTGATCTTGGTGGCTCAATCTTGACCATCTATTTCCCTAGAGATTTCCAAAATCTCTATAAATATCCCATCTTTTCTCTCATTTTGGAGAGATCATGCATTGTAGCCAAACTCTTACAAATTTTTCCTAGAATCCATACTCAACCATTTTCATGCTTGCACTCACTTGCATCCATCTTCATATCATCATCTAGCTTTGCATCTCTTGCCTTTCAAGGAGCATACAACACCGAAGATCGAAGGGCCAACCAAAGGATTGATTCGACACAAGGTATAAAGTTTTATTTTGTGTTGAATCCAACTAGGTTAATCTTGAGGTGTAGGTTGGTTTTAGTGTTATTTGGATTACTTTGTTTGCTGCTCGTTTTCTAGCACCTAAGTTCGACCTATCACAATAGCTATTGGAAAACTCCTATAATATTTTCTAAGCTTAGCTTCATCTAGAATTCCTTCTATTTTTTGCTCATTGTATGTTACAGTTTTCAAAAATTGTTCAATCAAGATTTCTACCTGAGCATGAAAATATTTTGGGTTATCTCAGTTTTCCCAAAATTGAGGATACACAATACTCATGGCTTCAAGTATTTCCTGTTGAGGGAATCTTTCACGAATCTCTGAGGAAAGATATTTTGCAATTTCCTTCAAATTATCACCAACAATTTAACAATGCCTTTAAAATCTTCCTTGTTAATAGCTACTTATCTACTAGAGCACCTGGCTATCTTAGATTGGTACATTTGTATCTCATATATACATTTACACAAGTACCCACTTGCATTAAATTGTAAATAGTTATAAGCATCATTCAAATCAGTAATTTTCTGCCACATGAAATAATTTGTGCCATCTTGTGTTAGATCTAGATATAGATTATCGAGGTGAAGCATGTATATTTACATAGATTGTCATATTCATTAATATACATAGTTTTGTCTTGGGCTTTCTTCACAAGCTCGTTCATCATATCCAACATGGGGAGAAGACTAGTTAAAGTCAAAAGTGTCTCTATATCGCTAAACCTATGTAAGAGGTTAGGAGCTTTGTCCACTATGCTGCATTTTTTGTACATCACTCCAATCAAGGATTTATATTATGAAAGAAATCATTGTGTTGGTCCATGCAAGGAGATCCATATGGTATCAAAATCTTGAGAAGCTTGTTTTCTGGTGTTATTCCCTCATTCAAAATTTGAAATTTAGTGAAACGTTTAGGACTTCAATAGAAGTATGTGTGGACCTCATAGACTAGACTTTTGACTTTTGATACTATAGGAAACTTTCTTACAATTTTGAATGCTAAATTGATTATGTGGGCCATGTAGTGAATTCCAAGTATGTATGGTGCACAAGTAGTTTGCAACTTTGTGCAAACACCAGTCCTTTGACCTTGCATCACTGCAGCTCTATCAGCTCCTACACACACCAACTTTTTCGCAATTGTCAACTCATCCAGACCTACAATTTCATTCAAATATTTCTTGACTAGTTCAAATACATTTTGCAATGATGAATTGTCCTTCATTTTATGAACACAAAGAAGATGAGCTTGGTGAACATGTTGTTCTACAGTATACAAATGCATATAGACCCAAGAATTATTGCCTACCATAGTAACTTCATCTAAACATAATGCAATGAAATTGGACTCTTTTACTTTATCCTTTTGTACAGACATCAAAAAATTGTCCTCTTACAACACTTGTCTCAGCATTACATCATTTAGGCATCTTGTAGCATGCTTTGCCCTAGGTACCCATGTCATCATATATTTAATTAAATTAATTTTATTTATTTAATTAAATTCATAATCATTTATATCCCTTCCTTTAATGTTAATTAAATAATTTATATTATTTAATTAATTAAATCATTTATATCCCTTCCTCTAATGTTAATTAAATAATTTATATTATTTAATTAATTAAATAATTTTCATCCATTCCTCTAATGTTAATTAAATAATTTATATTATTTAATTAATAAAATCCTAAAAATATCTTCTCGCTTTCTTTCCAAAATTGAACTCGTGTGCGTCTAATTAATTTATTTAATTAGATAATTCATCAATTATCCTTCTCATATTTTTCAGGATTTATTTCCTTTAAAAGAGAATCAAAATCCTTATATCTTTTTACAATCTTATCTTATCTTGTTTTATTTCCTTTTTGATCAAATAAAACAAAAATCAAATCCTTATCAATCTTATCAAATCTTATCTCTATCCACATCGAAAATATATAAATCAAACCTTTCACATCGAATCTTCAGACATCCTTATGCCGTCAAAATCATTCTTCTGTCTTAAATCGAATCTTCTTCTAGCATCTTCACTCTATCAAAATAATTCTTCAATCGCCATCTATCATCTTCATCACATTGTTATGCTGAAAAATTGAGCAACCAACATTCCTCCAACAATCAACCTTCGAAATCTTGCATCCTTGTGCAAGTGGAGAAGAGCCATGGAGATCAATCAACACTAGTTTGAAAATCAGTTTGCACGTTCTTTGTTTATTATTTTTATTTTCATTCTAGTTTGTACTTCATGGTGCTTGATAGGATTTAGTCATTTATTGTTTTCATTACATAAAATCTAATTGATTATCTCCCTATCTACATTTTTCCACCCACCGTGGGGCCTTGCCCCATTTTTAACATTCATTTGCAGGTTTTATGACAGGATTTCGCATTCTGGAATATGGATTTTCAGCAGAATTTTATGTTTTAGCGCATATGAGGGTTTATGTAGCGCATCCAAGGTTTAACAGTGCTTTTGTAGGTCTCTTGATGCATTTAGGAGCTATTTCGGCGCATCCAGGGACTGTTTCGGCGCTTATAAGGAACATAATGGCGCATATACCATTTCATTAAAAAAATTGTAAAAAAAATAATTTTTTTTTTTAGTGCATCCAAGAATTTCTTTTATCACATCTAGGACTTCTTTTAGCATATCTAGGAATTTTTTTTTTTAGCAGATATCAGGTCTGTTTTAGCGCATATACCTTTGTTTCAACATTTTTTCTGTCAATCTTAAAATGGCCGTATGTTGGTCATTTTTTGGTCCTTTTGAGCACTTTTTTTTTTTATTTGCGGTAGAATTTCATAAGCTATTAAATGGTGCAGGTTTTTATCAACTTTTACAAAGTTAGAGTTCTCAAATTTTTATATATTCTTCAGCACATATGACTTTTGTTGTAACAAATTTTTAATTTGTTTCTTTTGTCCTTGTGACTTGTTGGTGAATCATACGGAGCTAGAAAAGTGTTGGAATCAGTCACAACATCAATTTGGAAAGCGAAAATAACTAGGAGCACTCGTTTCATCCTTCATCTCTTAATCTTGTTTGTCACACATTTCAATTTGGGGCATAAAATCAATCATTGTTTGCAAACACATTTCGATTTGGGGTTCTTAAAATGAATCTTGTCTTCAATCACATATCAAAAATAGGGTCTAAAATTAACCATTGTCTTCCTACACATTTGATTTGGGATCTAAAAAGAATGAGAGCTTCATTATTCTCTTCCACACATTTCATTTCTAAGGGAAATTAACCACTATGGGTGTGAATCAAGTGTGTGTGTGATTACAAACACCTCACTTGGTTTTCTTTTTTCATACCCTTTCTAGGAGGCCTTCTAGGGGATTTCATCACCCTTAGGGATGACCTCAATCGAAGTGTGAATCGAAAGACATGCTTGTTTGGAAGTTAAAATCTTATCACTCTTGGCTAAGCCCTAAAGAACTTTATACCTTTGGGAAGTGAAGGTGAAGGGTGGGTTACCCCTTTCTCCCAACCATGTGGCAGGATTTTTCTTTCAAATCATCCTTAGTCAAACTTGTGCAGACTAGCTTGAGACCTAATTGGCCATACCCACTTGACTAGTTCTAGGACTTGTTGATGTGTCTTCTTCAAGTGTGTGCTTAATAATCACATTCATAATTTCAAATTCAAACTTGCTTATGTGTCTTGTGTGAGTGATTTATGTGTGTACATTTTTTATCATTTATTTAAATATTGCCAAATCAAGCTAGACACCAAACACATAAAGACAAGTCACTCTACACGTTCTTCCAACATATCATATCCTATCACTTTCATCCTAATCAATCAAGTCATCTAATCTAATCATTCCACATCATCACCACCACCAACAAAGTCCTAGTTACCACTTGTCAAAATGGTCATAATCATAAACAAGCCCAATCCTAATCATAAGCCCAAAATCATAATCCAAGGGGGCTATCCCTCTAGGCCAAACCACGAGACAAAACCCAAGCCTGAAGTCATAATTCAAGGAGTCTCTTTCTCTAGTTCAAATCATGAAACAAAACCAAAACCTAAAATAATACTTCAAGGGGCTCCTCTTACCACCTCTAAGAATGACATGAATGATGTTGCATACCTTGTAGAACAAATCAATATGCAAGAGCTTACACACATGTGTGACACCATGCCCACATTTGAACACAAAGCCCTAGCATACCAACTTCAAAACCTCCTTCAAACACTTCACCAAATACCCCAACCCCTAGATCACCAAACCATACAAAGCCTTCAAACCATCTTTCAAGATTTTCAACAAATTCAATCACCTCAAATCCAACACCTCCTAGCTCAAGCCAATCATTTCATTGCCACTTGTGAAATCCAACAACCACAACATCATCCCCTATCCATTCATTATCAACCAATTCCACCTCAACCCAATGTGTCATCCGCTTCCACCTCATACCAATCTAATCCATCCACTCCTTCACATGTCAATGCCACATCAACCTATCAAACCACATCACGACAAACACATATGAATTTAAGCCCACCTAGGCAAAAAAATCAAGAGCCTTTAAGTCTTAATGCAACCATTGACAAGGGGAATGCCAATCTAGCACATACACCCTATAACTTTATCATACCATCCTCCAATCAAAATTAAAACCCTAAGCCAACACCTTCCACCCATACACCTACAAAGGATGTGACCCAATGGATACTAGCAAGGAATCAAATATTTCCATGTCATCCAACTCATATTCTTGAAAATACAAAAAAGTCATCAAACATCATCCCAAGTCCTTCAATCCAACCATGTCATCCACAATCCCTTGATCCAATTCAAGAGTCATCCCCTTCCACCTCCATTGCAATAAGTCCCGAGGTATGTCAAGAGCACAATCCTAAACATGAGGAAACATTACCCCCTCATCCACATAAAGATCAACACCCTCCTAATGATTCCATTCATATCATACCTAATACTATTCATGATCAATCTTCCATCTTTGATCAAGACCCCTTTTATGATCAAGAAGACCATGATGATCCCTTTAGCCAACTTTATGCATTCCATGGTCAAGAGCTTTCCACCTCACCCATCCATGATGCACAAACATCCACTTCCCTTGATGAGACATATGCTTCCCAAGCACACATAGAAGATCAAACAAATACCTTGGATCTAAGTGAACACAATGCTAATCAAGATCCTAATGATACTCCATCACCCACTATTGACCCCATTGCACTTCCTCCATCATATCCTATTGGTCTCTCCACCCTCGTTCATGAACGTTCCTCCTTAGAACAACAAAAACCATTATCTTCCCTTGCTTCATTTTCTCCATCCAATAAGGAACTCATGTCTAGTGTTTCACCTACACCTAGTCCCATCATCCATTGCACACTCCAAAATATGAACCACCAAGGTAAAGGTCTAGACCTTCATGAGCAAGGTATTTTGGAGCCCATCCATGTCAAAGTACCTCCATGCTCTTATGGCCTTAGACCTACACCCCAGGGACAACAACCTAAAGATGTTGGTACTTCCTCCATGCATCCTAAGTCCACTTTCCATCATAAAGCCTATCGTATCCCTAAAACATATGTTTCCATCCCTCCTCCACCATCTTACAAATGTCCAAAGCATGTGACCATACACCTTCCACCATCCACTCTACCACCATTACTTCCAAATCCTAATATCTGTCCATCCACTTTTCCACCATTACTTCCAACTCCTAATATCCCTCCATCAACTTTGCCACTATTACTTCCAATTGCCAATATCCCTTCATCAACTTTTCCACCATTACTCCCAACACCTAATATTCTTACCATTCAATCCTCTTATCCATCCATCCATAAATCGTTTAAACATCTTAATCATGACCAATCAATGCACACATTGTCTAAACATAAAGCTTCCACCCATTCCACCAAACCCAAGGGATTCCAAAATAAAAATTTGGATGCCTCTACACATAAAGTCAAAAATTCTAATGGTCTTAATTCCTTAGCATACAATTGCAAAATATCAAAGCCAAGTACATCTAAAAGGCTATAGAAGCCCATACCTCCAAAAGTAAAGTCCAAAACTAAACTGGTTTGGGTACCTAAGAAAAAGGAAAGCAAGTCAAATGAGGCATCTACATCACAAAAATCCCAACCATCCACTTCCACCCCACATTCTCATTCCATTCAAAAGTCTCAAATTCCTAAAACCCACAAGAAAAATAAAATTCATAAAAACATTAAGTCTATGTGGGTACCAAAAGCACTACACCCTCCACCTCCTAAGAAAACATCTCCATTGCTTCCTACACCCCATCCACATCAAAAGCTTCAACATTTATCACAGTGTGTGCAACCATTGGTCATGGTTCCCTTCCAGTTCACAACAATCCCACATACTTCCACCTCCCCATCCTTCAACCACTATCCTACATATCTTCCCAATCACCTTCCTATGGTCCATGCTTTTGGATAAGTCTCCCCATTCATCTTTTTCATAAGTTCCATATAATCCCTATCATCTTCCATACATAATCTGCATCAAAATCCATTATTTTCCTCCATAATCCACATCATAATCCACCATCTACCTACTCAATCTCCCTTTCATGTCATCCCTTACCAACATATATGAGCATAATGACATCCATATCTAGTGGGACTATCACCTTTCACAGAACTAGACACTTGAGTCTCTCCTATCCATATTCCCCTTCTATCCAAAATTAAAAATTAAAAAAAGAAAAAGAAAAAAAAGAGAAATCCCTTCATCCAACGATGAAAACCTGGTAAATAGGTGCCCTGGATAAGTACCATGATGAAAACCTAGCGAATAGGCTTCATGTGTAGGTTTATCTTCTATGTCACTTACACTTGGGGGCACAATGTCTTATCTCTCCAACCTATTATTTTCATATCATATCATTCCCATCCTACCTACCATCTTTAGCCATCATACATACCTATCATATTGAGTCCATTCACCCACCCTTCTTCCTTTGATTTTGATGAAGATATAGGGGCAAAATTTTGAAACATTTTTTTTGGGTATCTCTTGACATACCTCATCCTTCCAAACAAGCCTATCATTATCCTATTGTCATAAGTTTTGTCATGAAAAATCCTAAGTATTGTACTTAGAATGGGTCATGTTATTCCTATGCAACATAGTCTTTGGAAATCACATCCTTGCTCTCTTATGATGCATACATCCATTTCATTCAATATGACTTATCCTTTCCATCCATCCATATATCATGAGCCTTTTATCCCTTATCCCATCACCCACCCTTTCATCCATCAATCCCATTTATCTCCTTACACCTAGACTTGGTTTTCCCCTTGTCATTGGTCTTTAGCACAAAGGCTACTCAATTTTTCATCCTTTGACAAATCAAAACATTTCAAAAAGTCCAAAAAAATCAAAAAATTTCAAAAGTCCAAAAAAATCAAAACATTTCAAGAAGTCCAATAAAAATCAAAACATTTCAAAATTCAAAAAATTTCTAAAAATTTCAAAAATCCAAAAAAATTCAAAACATTCCAAAATAGACAAAAAAATCAAATATCCAATATAAATCCAAGCAATAAAATCCATCCATCCAATTACTTTTCCCAATTTCATCCACTTAATCCATCACCTCAATCCAATCATCCAACCAATCAACCAAATCAATCATCTTCATCAAATCCATTCATCCATACATCAAATCATCTTCAATCATTCCAAGAAAATAATCCAAATGCAAGTTAGTCCTTAATCCATACCAATAAAGTTGATCAATCTTGTCAAATTATCCAATCACATCCTTTGGTCTTGATCCTAATCTTGTCGTAAACCAAATCAAATTCAATCAATCAATTATCATCATCCTCGTGTTGCTCTAGGGATATGTTGCTCCCCACAATGACAAAACTATCATCATCATCAATCAATCAATCAGTCAATGGCTTACAACTTGACAGGGGCAATACCTTGTTTGTTTTTGAATCATTTGTGCATGCTTGCTTGCTTGCTTGTATGTGTTATTATTTTATCTTGCATTTGTATCAAATCTGTATCATTCCAGCTAATATTCATATCTTGTATATGTTGGAGTAGTTTTTTGCACTATCCTTTGCATGTAAGGTCACATCATACTTTTTGTGCATTAGAACTTTAATGCTCTAAGTCTCCTTCCTCATATGTCTAGACAAGGTTGTATTTTGCTGGGGCATGAGACACATTGTCACCTTGGTCCTTATATCTTGGTGAATAATGTCTAGTGCTATATCAAACATCATGGTTGCTCACCTTCATTGCAGCATAACATAGCATTCATCTCCTTCATCCACTATCTATCTTGCATTATTCATCTTATCCCTCTCTTTATCATTTCATTTCAAGAGCCTACCCGTGTTTGTTCAACCCGCCTATCCTCTCGAGGGGGCATCATCATTCCATTATCATCCTATCTTTCTATTATCCATTTTCCTTTATCCATACCTTAACCTCTTTGAAATGATGTTACTCGACACAAAATCTCATCATCTCGAACATCATCTCAAAGAGGGGTAAAATGTAGACATCAAAAAATTGTCCTCTTACAACACTTGTCTCGACATTACATCATTTAGGCATCTTGTAGCATGCTTTGCCCTAGGTACCCATGTCATCATATATTTAATTAAATTAATTTTATTTATTTAATTAAATTCATAATCATTTATATCCCTTCCTCTAATGTTAATTAAATAATTTATATTATTTTATTAATTAAATCATTTATATCCCTTCCTCTAATGTTAATTAAATAATTTATATTATTTAATTAATTAAATAATTTTCATCCATTCCTCTAATGTTAATTAAATAATTTATATTATTTAATTAATTAAATAATTTTCATCCATTCCTCTAATGTTAATTAAATAATTTATATTATTTAATTAATAAAATCATAAATTCAACGTTAATTAAATAAATCCAAAATTTATTTAATTAATAAAATCCTAAAAAGATCTTCTCGCTTTCTTTCCAAAACTGAACTCGTGTGCATCTAATTAATTTATTTAATTAGATAATTCATCAATTATCCTTCTCATCTTTTTTAGGATTTATTTCCTTTAAAAGAGAATAAAAATCCTTATATCTTTTTACAATCTTATCTTATCTTGTTTTATTTCCTCTTTGATCAAATAAAAAAAAATCAAATCCTTATCAATCTTATCAAATCTTATCTCTATCCACATCGAAAATCTATAAATCAAACCTTTCACATCGAATCTTCAGACATCCTTATGCTGTCAAAATCATTCTTCTATCTCAAATCGAATCTTCTTCTAGCATCTTCACTCTGTCAAAATAATTCTTTAATCGCCATCTATCATCTTCATCACATTATTATGCTACAGAATTGAGCAACCAACATTCCTCCAAAAATCAACCTTTGAAATCTTGCATCCTTGTGCAGGTGGAGAAGAGCCATGGAGATCAATCAACACTAGTTTGAAAATCAGTTTGCATATTCTTTGTTTATTATTTTCATTTTCATTCGAGTTTGTACTTCATGGTGCTTGATAGGATTTAGTCATTTATTGTTTTCATTACATAAAATCTGATTGATTATCTTTGTATCTACACCTTTAAATCTTCCTTTTCCATTTTAGCAAGATAGTTTACCCATTCCCATCCAGTGTTTATTGACTAATGTGAGTAGGGATGGTGAGGAAAATTCAAATAAGATAATAAACCAGAATATTCTGGGTAGTCTATCATAGGACACCCTCTAGACACATATAAAAAACAACACTCATCTGAACAATTTTGGAAAATTTGTTGCTTCCATTTCTTTTCCAAAGTGACCCTCAAGTGTACCTTTACATGTAACAAGCTTTGACATTTTTTGGTGATGCTCTTCATAATCTTCAACATACCTAAGATGAAGACATTCTTCCTTTGATTTCCATCATACGACTAATTGTTCCTTTCTGTCTATGTTTTGTTTTTTGTAAAATTTACCGATATTCCTTTCTATAGTGTCAATCTTTAGCTGCAATGTCTTGTCTCTTCCACATTTCGAAGTACAAATCATACATCTTTCCAATGTTGAATTTTCAATATCATTTTCTTGCCACACCAGTTCAATGAATGGGTACTTTGACAACCAACAAAGTTTTAAATTCCATGTCATTTCCCACTCGCGCCCCCTTTATGGTTTATTTTTCCTTTTCTTGCTACCAACATCATCATCCTCATCCAAGTCAATTATCTCATTCTAGCTAATTGGGCCCAAGGTATCCCTTGGAACATCTTCTATGGTATTGCCATCCTAATTTGATACATTTTTATTTAAATCAATGAAAATATCAACTTGACCTTCATGTGGCAGTGAAGTATTGCAAATGTTACCAATATTTTGTGGAAGAGTTGATGATGTAACTCCATCTTGACTTGATGGATCAAAAGCTTTGGAAAATCCAAAGTAAGACTATATGGTATTTCTATTTTTTTGGTGTTTTGATGGCCTCCCAGTCTCTTCACCACCCTCATGAGCCTAAGGAGCGGTAGGAGTCTCTTCACCACCCTAAGGAGTGGTAGGACTTTGAGGAGTGACATGAGCCTTACCACCCTCAAGAGCCGAAGGAGTCTGAGGAGCAGAAAGATTCTCTTCACAACCTTAAGGAGTGGTAGGAGCCTTACCCTTACTGCTCGAGTTGCTTGACATATTCATCTCTTACTTTGAATAAAAAATGGAAAAAAATGTCTTGTTTAAGGACAGAGAATAATAATATAGATCCCATTCCCTACTCAATATCATCTTTAAGACTGAAGCAAGACTGCAAAAGAGATAAAGAAAAATTATTATTATAACTAATAACACTATAAAGAAATGGTCACTCAAATTTAAGTCTATGTTTTCAGCTTTCACTGACTTCTGAATAAAGAAGTAGAACCTCATAACCGAACAAAATGTGTAAAAATAAGTAACACTTTCAATTGTATTTATATCAATCCATGATTCTATATTTGGAAAATTACATGGGATTTTTAAATGGTATATTAAAAATTTGGTGAATCTTGCATGCTTATACAACGATACATTGTTATTTTCAAGGCGAAATGTGTCCTCAAATGTTTTTTTTTTTTTATGTTATTGGTGAAATAGGTCCTCATAAGAAACTATTTATAAATTTTAATTGGAAAAATTGGTCTTCACAAGCAACTATTTGTAAATTTTAATTGGAAAAATGGGTCTTGATACAATGTTGTTTTAATAGTATTGGAAAATATGTAGATGTTTTATTAAATTCTTTCAGGATTGCAAGTGAAAATATTAGTCAGTCCAATTGAAACATGTAGTTTGACAATAGAAAATTTGTTACTTAAATATGCCTCATAAAAAAACTCATTGGTGAATGGAGATGCATTGGACCTATATTTCATAAAATCGGGGTGATTTGGACACTCTGTTGGGTACGAGAAATTTGCCAATTTTGACTTGCCCGATTCTTAGAATTCGCTAATTGGTGAAGATCCACCAGTAAATTTTTCCTTGGTAGACATCTGTGTTGCATGCTTATGTCCTTGGAAAATTCTTTTGGTTGAGCCTACAGAGGCATTACACTTCTCATTGGCAATCGACTTGTAACACCCCCTTCGGCCGACTGATCCAAATATGGCTGTTTTCTTGATCTCTCCTTCAAATTTCCTCCTTCTATATGTATTTCAACTTCTTCCAAGCTTTTAGTTCTACTTCTTCACACTCTTGTACTCACTTCTTGCATTCTCAAGAACTTCTAGTAGCACTTTCACACTTCATTGCAGCAACAACTTCACTCCATCACTTCAATAGAGCAAGTGTGGGACAAAAAAATTGTAGTAGAGGCTCAAGTGCTCTCATTTTCTCCACCATTAGCCTTGAGTTCTCTTGGTGGAGGTGGTAAGCTTCCCACTCCTCTCCTCTATTACTTGGTAGAGTGAGCACATTTACTATTTTGTAGTGTTTTAGTGTTCATTACGTTACCTTCTTTATCATACTCACTTTCTTGGTTGTCTGTGGAGGTGGAAGCACCTAAATGGGGGTATGACTGAGGTAGGACCCTATAAAGCCACCCGACATTTTTCCTCTTCTTTTTGTGTAGGTGAATGTGCTTTTGGAGAGCTACCTGGCGAATGGATTTCTTTGTGAGATTATTCTTGCCACCCTAACTCTCACATTTTTACTTTATCATATTAAAGAATTTTTTGTTTACTTAATAGCATTATTTTGAACATTTAGCAGTAGTTATTTTGGCCATTAGCTTGATTTCCTAGGTTTGACCTTGTCTCTTTAGTTGTCTAGTCATATGGACGCCAGCGCACTCGAGAAACACCAGCACACTGCACTGCCATCACAGGACCCCGCTTTCATCCTTAGGTAGAGAGCTTCTTAAGGCACAGTGTTGAACCTAAAAAATAGCTCATCTAACCCCATTCTATATTTCAAGTTTGTAGAGGGATTGAAGGACCTTATAGTCCTCATCATTCTTACTTCACATTTTCTAACACCTAGTTAATATGAGGTAAGTTAGGGCAGCCTTCCACTCTTGGCCCTCCATGACCTAGGGTCTTGAACATGGTTGGTCACCCTCTCTTAAAATTACAAATTTCAAAAATTTTATTAGTGAGACAAAAAACTGACAATAAAAGACCACTTGGCTACTATACTCAAGAAAGAGCTCGAATAGTACTTTATTCCCCTTTGGTTTATTTTTAGATTGAAATGATGTGGATTGATGTGATGTGTGTAATTTTTGACTGCTTATTAGATCAACTATGTAAATACAAAAACTTATAAATAATTCAATAAGAGGAGAAAATGATACACAACAACTAAAGACAAGAGAGATAAGGGAAAAAACTAAAGAATAAGAAATTTAAATTTCAATCCAAACTAGCTAGACAAGGGTTAGGCACCTAGGAATAAAATTAGGGCTTCTAGAGTCTCAAAACATGCATAGGTATTGTTGCAAGTACATGCAATTGGTGTTGTCATTTATTTTAACTATATGAGAAGGATTTTTTTGCAAGGATGAGTAGATGGTATTCAGTTGCTATTGTCTCTGATGATGCTTTGATTAGTTGCATTATAGTGTCATTAGTAAGCTTTGATAAGATTTTTTCTATGGATGTGTTCTTGAGTTGCTATGTTATAGTTGGCTTGGTGGTGATGAAGTGGTAAAGATGTTGAGGATGTGTCTCTAGTGCTTGGTTTCAAAGTGCTTTTGAGAAAATTTGATTAAAAGAGGAAACAATGTGTTGTAGTGGTATTTTGTGTTGTAGTGTAGCATTCTATTTTTTGTTTACATTTCTTCGAGGTTGAATACATCTACATGTACATTTTGAATATATTGGTCAAAGGTGTTTAGTGGCATTATATCCATAATTGGGTGTGTTGGATCGATGTGCAAAGGAAGTTGTGTTCACAAGTGTGTGAATTGTGTATTTCAAAGGTCTCTAGGAGAAATGGTTTTTCTACACATTTCTCTACAAAGTGGTTTCAAGTCATGTGGATCTTGGTGTATGTTGATAGTGTTTATATCTTTCTTTATTATAAATTTTTCATGGTTTGGTGCTTGGAAGTCAGTTTATTGAGTTACAATGTATGGTAGGATTGTTTGAATGTAATGGGTGTGTACATTCTTGAAATGAAAGTTGATGAAAAGAAATTTGTGGGATTTTAGGGTGTTAGTGGAATATTCTAGATTGTGTTCAAGTGACATTTTTTTTCCATGAGTTTTCTTTGGATCAAAGGAAGCATGTACTTAAGTGTTAATGGTGTAGCATAGGTTCAGTTGACCTTAGGTGTTTACACTAATTATGAAGTTGCTTCACTATTTGTGAAAACATGGCATGGTATGGATGAATGGATTTAGGTCCTATCTAAGGTGTGTTGTGGTCCATCTTCATTCTTGTTGGGAAAATTTGTCTCAACCTTGCAATTATATAATGATTTTTGGTGGTAGCATACATATATGAATGCATATATATTTCCTAGTTACACTGATAGGTGTAATAAACAATGGTAGCAAGGGGGGAGAGTGCAATGCATGTAAACAAGTTTTTGTTAATTTTTTTTCAGGAAACTCCTAAAATGGCCGACATACATTAGATAAATGATACATTGTAAATCTAGACCATTAATTATTAGGTTTTAGATCTAATGGTGGATATTTTTTTGGCCTATTTTTCCTTAGAATGTAACTCTATTTTATGAGGGTATTGTATTACGACTGTGGTAGAGAGAAATAATGATGTATTCTAAGATTCTATTAGAAGTATTGTTGTCTCTTGATCTATGAGTGGTGATACTCCTGTGGGAATATTTCTCTACAAGTATATTGTAATCTTTATGATTTACTAAATAATATATTGGGTGACTTTTGGAGCGTGGGGTTTTTCTCCCAAATCACTATGTTGTGGTATGCATAATATTTATGTTCATTTCTATTTATTATTTTGTAATTGTTAAAGATCTATAAAAGCTTTGCATTATTCTCCTCTCAATAATAGTGTAGGAAGATGTTCCACTACCTTAGCTTCTTTACAAGTGGTATCATAGCTTGATCAACTTTTATTTCAGTAGTGGGTTGTTGGGTTTTTTAAAGTAATCCAAGTTTGAGTGGGAGATTGTGCTAAAGATACTTTGTGATCTTCCTGCAGGAATTTTCAAATAAAAAGTTCATCAAGGAGAATGGAGATGGATAATTTTCTTGGAAATAATTTTGAAAAGTGGAAGCTGAAGATGGAGGATATTTTGATAGATCAAGATATATGGGATGCTTTTCATGAGAATGTTTCAAGGCCTGTGAATCCTACTCAGGCTGCTCAACATGATGTTATGGACTGTAAAGCCAAGGGTCTAAATAGAATGTGTTTGAAAGACTCTATTTTAATTAATGTCCATGAGGAGACCTTCGTACATAAACTATAGAAGAAGCTTGGTGAGATGTATTAGGCCAAATCTTTAGTGAACAATATTTTATTGAGGAAGAAATTATATTCCTTGAGAATGGAAGAGGTGGATGAATCATAGACCACCTAGAAGCATTCAATATGTTGGTGGCTCAATTGAAATCTATTGCTGTGAAAATGGATGTGGAGGAGAAATGTGAGATCTTGCTTTGTTCTTTGTCAGATTCATGGGATTCTCATGTTATGGCTATTGGGAGTGCTTATGTTATTTTGAAGACATAAGATGTGGTGGGTTCTTTGATTTACAAAGAGATGACGACGAAGGTATCCATCACTATCAAGGAGGCCCTAAATGTTCATGGAAGACCTAAGGAAAAAAGAAAGAAGAATGAGAAGCATGAAAAATACAAGTCCAGGGGAGATCTAAATATCCTAGAAAGTCCAAAGTTATTTGTTGGAATTGTGGTAAGCTAGAACATGTTCGTAAGGAATGCAAAGAAGAAAAAGGGAAGAAAAATAAGAAATTTTATTATGATTCTAAGTTTGAGAAGGAAGATGGTGACACATTGATTGCATCTTTAGCAAATCATGCAAGTAGTGATGCATGGTTAATTGACTTAGGTACATCTTTCCATACGAATTTTAATAGAGATTGGTTTTTTAAATTTGAGGAATTTGATGGAGGTAAGGTGTACTTGGGTGATCATTCTGCTTTAGACATTGTTGGTTGCGGTAAAGTTAAAATCAAGTTTCGTGATGGTAGAATAAAAAGGATTAATGGTGTGTTGTATATCCCTCGATTAGCATGAAATCTATTATCTATAAGAAAACTAATAGATGTGAGTGTGTAGGTAGTATTTTTTTATGCAGGATGCAAGATGGATAGAGGTGTTATGTTGATTGTTAGAGGTGTCAGATATGCCACATTGTATAAGCTTGATGTATGCACTATTGAGTGCAATAGTACTTATGTGAAAAGAAAGTATGTGGCAGGAGTGAGGGTTTCACATTCAGGAGATGGTGATGGCTTTTGGGTACCCTAGGGTGCTCTTTGTTTTGAAACAAAGTTACCTACAGAGTAAACTATGTTATGGTACTAGAGACTTGGCCACATTGGAGAAAAGGGTCTAAGGACCTTTAAAAATAAAAACCTTGTTGAAGGTTTTTCTAATTGTAATTTTGAATTCTAATTTTGTGAGCATTGCATTTATGGATGATAAAACCACGTTTAGTTTTACTCAAGTTCTCATAAATCTTGTGGTGTATTAGATCTTATTCATTTTGATGTGTTTGGTCATATAGATGTTCCTTCAATTAGTAAATCCACATATTATTTTTTATTTATTGATGATTATAGTAAGACATGGGTATATTCCATAAACGGGAAGCTTTCCCTACAAGTATATTGTAATCTTTATGATTTACTGAATAATATATTGGGTGATTTTTGGAGCGTGGGGTTTTTCTCCCACAAGGTTTTTCCCTATGCAAATCACTATGTTGTGGTATGCATAATATTTATGTTTATTTCTATTTATTATTTTGTAATTTTTAAAGATCTATAAAAGCTTTGCATTATTATCCTCTCAATATTAGTGTAGGAAGATGTTCCACTACCCTGTCTTCTTTACAAGTGGTATCATAGCTTGATCACCTTTAATTTTATTTGTTGGTTGTTGGGTTTTTTAAAGTAATCCAACTTTGAGTGGGAGCTTGGGCTAAAGATACTTTGTGATCTTGCTTCAAGAATTTTAAAATGGAAAGTTCATCAAGGAGAATGGAGATAAATAATTTTTTTCAAAATTATTTTAAAATGTGGAAGTTGAAGATGGAGGATATTTTGATAGATCGATCTCTATGGGATGCTTTTGATGAGAATGTTTCAAGGCCTGCAAATCCTACTCACGCTACTCAACATGATGTTATGGACTATAAAGCCAAGGGTCTAAATAGACTGTGTTTGAAAGACTCTATTTTAATTAATTTCCATAAGGAGACCTTCGTACATAAACTATAGAAGAAGCTTGGTGAGATGTATTAGGCCAAATATTTAGTGAACAAGATTTTATTGAGGAAAAATTTATATTTCTTGAGAATGGAAGAGGTGGATGAATCATAGACCACCTAGAAGCATTCAATAGGTTGGTGGCTCAATTGGAATCTATTGGTGTCAAAATGGATGTGGAGGAGAAATGTCAGATCTTGCTTTGTTCTTTGTTAGATTCATGGGATTCTCATGTTATGGCTATTGGGAGTACTTATGTTATTTTGAAGATAGAAGATGTGGTGTGTTCTTTGATTTATGAAGAGATGAGGATGAAGGTATCCATCACTGTCAAGGAGGCCCTAAATGTTCATGGAAGACCTAAGGTAAAAATAAAGAAGAATGAGAAGCATGAAAAATACAAGTCCAGGGGGAGATCTAAATATCCTAGAAAGTCCAAAGTTATTTTTTGGAATTGTGGTAAGCTAGAACATGTTCGTAAGGAATGCAAAGATGAAAAAGGGAAGAAAAATAAGAAATTTTACTATGATTCTAAGTCTGAGAGGGAAGATGGTGACACATTTATTGCATCTTTAGCAAATCATGCAAGTAGTGATGCATGGTTAATTGACTTAGGTACATCTTTCCATATGAATTTTAATAGAGATTGGTTTCTTAAATTTGAAGAATTTGATGGAGGTAAGGTGTACTTGGGTGATGATTCTGCTTTAGACATTGTTGGTTGTGGTTAAGTTAAAATTAGGTTTCGTGATGGTAGAATAAAAAGGATTAATGGTGTGTTGTATATCCCTCGATTAGCATGAAATCTATTATCTATAAGAAAACTAATAGATGTGAGTGTGCAGGTAGTATTTTTTGATGTAGGTTGCAAGATGGTTAGAGGTGTTATGTTGATTGATAGAGGTGTCAGATATGCCACATTGTATAAGCTTGGTGTATGCACTATTGATTGCAATAGTACTTATGTGAAAAGAAAGTATGTGGAAGGAGTGAGGCTTTCACCTTCAGCAAATAGTCATGGCTTTTGGGTACCCAAGGGTGCTCTTTCTTTTGAAACAAAGTTACCTATAGAGAAAACTATGTTATGGCACTATAGACTTGGCCACATTGGAGAAAAGGGTGTAAGGACCTTTAAAAATAAAAACCTTGTTTAAGGTTTGTCTAATTGTAATTTTGAATTCAAATTTTGTGAGCATTGCATTTATGGAAGATAAAACCACGTTTAGTTTTACTCAAGTTCTCATAAATATTGTGGTGTATTAGATCTTATTCATTTTGATGTGTTTGGTCCTATAGATGTTCCTTCGATTGGTAAATCCATATATTATGTTTAATTTATTGATGATTATAGTAGAAGGAAATGGGTATATTCCCTAAATGGAAAGCTTTCGCTACAAGTATATTGTAATCTTTATGATTTACTGAATAATATATTGGGTGACTTTTGGAGCATGGGGTTTTTCTCCCAAAAGGGTTTTCCCTATGCAAATAACTATGTTGTGGTATGCATGATATTTATGTTTATTTCTATTTACTATTTTGTAATTTTTAAAGATCTATAAAAGCTTTGCATTATTATCCTCTCAATATTAGTGTAGGAAGATGTTCCACTACCTTAGCTTCTTTACAAGTGGTGTAACTAAGGATTATTTTTGAATTTAAGATTAGATCAATCAAATCAATATAAAAAGACAAAAACCCAAAGATCTATCAAGTACAAAGGAAATCAAGCAATAAAATGGTTATACCTGTGAATCGCAATTCCCATGATTACCTCCATAGCACCTTCTTACTGGTTGGATGATGTTGCCCTCAGATTCATTGTGTGAGCAATCTGAAAATGTCTAAGTCCTACAACAAGCCTTGAAGGATTTGCATAAAAATGTTTAAATGTCTATGCCTATGACAATGTCTAAGATTTTGATCAAATAATGACAATAATTGAAAATAAGAAGCCTTAAATGTGCAAGCTAATAAATGCCTATAATATGTGCATAAATCTAAAATATTAGCGTGTAATCCAAAAGTGAGGGGAAAATAACAT
Source organism: Sequoia sempervirens (assembly GCA_007258455.2). NCBI lineage: Eukaryota > Viridiplantae > Streptophyta > Pinopsida > Cupressales > Cupressaceae > Sequoia > Sequoia sempervirens. The sequence goes on from VDFB02000017.1 coordinate 343,615,262, forward strand.
TTTATAGAAAATGTCATTTTGAGTGGACGAACGAGATTAATTGATGATGAGAACCTAAAATGAGAGGCCCAGATTAAATTTCAGAATCCCTAATCAGGGTTAGGGAAAAATCCTTAATAGAACGGTTAGAATAATATCTGAGATAATCAAATCAACGGTGGAGAATAAATGAGATAAATTAATTAAAGAATAAAGATTTTCAAAAAATCGAGAAGATAAGATTGCCTGATTCATGAGATTCGAAAAATCAAGAAGATAAGATTTGGACTAAAGATCAGATTTGGAAAATCAAGAATCTATTCGATTACTTGATTTTTGGAAGAATAATATCTTTT
>VDFB02000017.1:343615696-343651057 GCA_007258455.2 Sequoia sempervirens
GTGGGGTTTTTCTCCCAAAAGGGTTTTTCCTATGCAAATCACTATGTTGTGGTATGCATGATATTTATGTTTATTTCTATTTATTATTTTTTAATTTTTAAAGATCTATAAAAGATTTGCATTATTATCCTCTCAATATTAGTGTAGGAAGATGTTCCACTACCTTAGCTTCTTTACAAGTGGTATCACAGCTTGATCACCTTTTATTTCAGTTGTGGGTTGTTGGGTTTTTAAAGTGATCCAAGTTTGAGTGGGAGCTTGTGCTAAAGATACTCTGTGATCTTGCTGCAGGAATTTTCAAATGCAAAGTTCATCAAGGAGAATGGAGATGGATAATTTTTTTCAAAATAATTTTGAAATGTGGAAGTTGAATATGGAGGATATTTTGATAGATCGAGATCTATGGGATGGTTTTGATGAGAATGTTTCAAGGCCTGCAAATCCTACTCAGGTTGCTCAACATTATGTTATGGACTGTCAAGCCAAGGGTATAAATAGACTGTGTTTGGAAGACTCTATTTTAATTAATTTCCATGAGGAGATCTTCGTACATAAACTATAGAAGAAGCTTGGTGAGATGTATTAGGCCAAATCTCTAGGGAACAAGATTTTATTGAAGAACAAATTATATTCCTTGAGAATGGAAGAGGTGGATGAATCATAGACCACCTAGAAGCATTCAATATGTTGGTGGCTCAATTGGAATCTATTGGTGTCAAAATGGATGTGGAGGAGAAATGTCAGATCTTGCTTTGTTCTTTGTTAGATTCGTGGGATTCTCATGGTATGGCTATTCATAGTACTAATGATATTTTGAAGAAAGAAGATGTGGTGGGTTCTTTGATTTATGAAGAGATGAGGATGAAGGTATCCATCACTGTCAAGGAGGCCCTAAATGTTCATGGAAGACCTGAGGAAAAAAGAAAGAAGAATGAGAAGCATGAAAAATACAAGTCCAGGTGGAGATCTAAATATCCTAGAAAGTATAAAGTTATTTGTTGGAATTGTGGTAAGCTAGGACATGTACATAAGGAATGCAAAGAAGAAAAAGGGAAGAAAAATAAGAAATTTTACTATGATTCTAAGTTTGAGAAGGAAGATGGTGACACATTGATTGCATCTTTAGAAAATCATGTAATTAGTGATGCATGGTTAATTGACTTAGGTACATCTTTCCATATGAATTTTAATAGAGATTTGTTTTTTAAATTTGAAGAATTTGATGGAGGTAAGGTGTACTTGGGTGATGATTCTGATTTAGACATTGTTGGTCGTGGTAAAGTTAAAATCAGGTTTCGTGATGGTAGAATAAAAAGGATTCATGGTGTGTTGTATATCCCACAATTAGCATGAAATCTATTATCTATAAGAAAACTAATAGATGTGAGTGTGCAAGTAGTATTTTTTGACACAGGATTCAAGATGGTTAGAGGTGTTATGTTGATTGCTAGAGGTGTCAAATATGCCACATTGTATAAGCTTGATGTATGCACTATTGAGTGCAATAGTACTTATGTGAAAAGAAAGTATGTGGAAGGAGTGAGGGTTTCACCTTCAGGAGATGGTCGTGGCTTTTGGGTACCCAAGGGTGCTCTTTCTTTTGAAACAAAGTTACCTATAGAGAAAACTATGTTATGGCACTAGAGACTTTGCCACATTGGAGAAAAGCGTCTAAGGACCTTTAAAAATAAAAACCTTGTTGAAGGTTTGTCTAATTGTAATTTTGAATTCAAATTTTGTGAGCATTGCATTTATGGAAGACAAAACCACGTTTAGTTTTACTCAAGTTCTCATAAATATTATGGTGTATTAGATCTTATTCATTTTGATGTGTTTGGTCCTATAGATGTTCCTTCAATTGGTAAATCCACATATTATGTTTTATTTATTAATGATTATAGGAGAAGGACATGGGTATATTCCCTAAACATTAAATATAAAGTTTTTAGTTGATTTAAAGAATTTGAAGCAATGTTTGAGTTGTATACTAGAAAGAAAATAAACTGTTTGAGGACTAATAATGGTGGTGATTTTTTCTCTAATGATTTGATATATTTTGTAAAGATCATTGTTTCCATAGAAAAAAGACAAGTCTATATTCAAAACAACATAATGGAGTTGTAGAAAGAATGAACATGACACTAATGGAGAAGAGCAGGAGTATGTCGAGTGGTGTTGGCCTAGAACAAATATTTTGTGTTGAAGATGTTGTCAATGCAACTTATTTGATTAACAAGTATCCTACATCAGCTCTGGTTGATAAGATGCCTATAGAGGCATGGTCGGGTCACAAGCCTTCATTAAGAAATCTTAGATTTTTGGGTTGCAAGGAATATGAACATGTGCAAAAGGAGAAGTGAACAAAGTTGGAGAACATGGCTATGAGGTATCTTTATCGGATATAGTTATGGTGTGAAAGGATACAATCTTTGGGATCCTATTACACAAAAGGTAATATATATTAGAAGTGTTTCTTTTAGAGAAACTAAGGCTTCTTATGTTATAATGCAACAAGAAAAAAGAAACTAGGAAGATGTGATTCAATTTCCTTCTACACTTGAGAAAGTTGAATCAAGACTTAAGGATAGACAAGAAGTTGAGGAGATCGCATGTAGCTTTGGATCTTTAGAAGAGGAGGAAGAACCTCCAACTTAGCATGATCGTAGGTCTACAAGATATAGAAAAACACTTGATTTAGGTATATACCTTATGATTGGAGATGTATTTTTTCTTTGAATAATAAAATGGATGAACCCAAATCTATAGAAGAGGCATTAGGTATGAATTATAGAAAATATTGGAAGATTTATATGGATGAAGAAATGTCATCTTTGAAAAATAATGATACATGTGATCTTGTACCATTTCCTAAAGTATGAAAACCTATTGGTTGCAAATGGGTGTTCAAGAAAAATATTCATTCAGATGGCGGTATTGAGAATTACAAAGCAAAGTTGGTTGCAAAAGGTTACTCTCAAGTTGAGGTTGTTGATTATGCTAAGATATTCTCTCCTATTGCAAAAAATGACATACATTTGATTTTTGCTTTCTATAATTGCTTCTTCTTATGATTTAGAGGTTGAGAAAATGGATGTGAAAACTATTTTCCTTCATAGTGATTTGAAGGAGTATATTTATATGACACAACCAAAGGAATATGTGTTGAAAGGTAAAAGTAAATTGATTTTCAAATTGAAGAAATATTTGTATGGCTTAAAATAGAGTCGTAGGATGTGGTACCATAAATTTGATACATATGTGTTGAGTTTGAGATTTGAGTGTTCTAAATTAGATCATTGTGTTTATTATAAAACTAATGGTGATCATTTCTTATTTCTTGCATTATATGTTGATGATATGCTATTTATTGGCAAAGGGAAAGGTATGATTTTAAAACTAAAATCTCAACTTGCTACTAAATTTGAAATGAAAGACCTTGGTGTAGCTAGACACATTTTGGGGATGGAAATTAAAAGAGATTGAGTGAATATAAAGCTATATATTGGCCAAAGTAAGTATTCCAATTCAATTTTACAAATATTTAACATGCAAGATTGTAGACCATTGTGTGTTCATGTGTCAGTCGGAGTAAACTTATCTATTTTAGATTATCCAACATCACCATCAGATATGGAAGACATGAGCAAAGTTCCTTAATAGAGTGTAGTTGGAAGTTTGATGTATGTTATGGTTTGTACTAAACCATACATTTCCCAAGTAGTGGGAGTTCATTCTAGATATATGTCTAATCCTAGTAGATTTCATTGGGATGTAGTTAAAATATTTTTTAGATATTTGCACAGTACCTCATATTATTCCTTATTTTATCGTAGTAATGTAAATGAAGACAAAATTTCCCTTCATAATCAGGGTTATGCACATTCAGACTGGGCAGGTGATATTAATACCAAACGATCCACTAGTGCTCATGTGTTTACATTATTCAATGGTGCAATTAGTTGGATGAGTAAGCAGCAGGTTGTGGTTGCTTTGTCGACTATTGAAGCAAAGTATATGATAGCTACTCATGCTTGTAAAGAAGACATTTGTCTTAAGAGACTATGTTAAGATATTGGAATAAAATAAGGTATAGTGGTAATTTATTGGGACAATCAAAGTGTGGTATGTATAGCCAAGAACCCAAATTTTCATGCCAGGACTAATCACATTGATGTATATAGTACCATTTTGTTCGAGATATGGTCGAGGATGGCAAGGTGAAGTTGGTTAAGGTAGAGAGATAGAGGCTTTGATTAATTTTGTTGATTCTTTAACTAAGCCTGTGAGTATAGAAATGTTCATATGGTGTTAAGAGATTATGGGCCTTTTGGCCGCTAGAAATTAAGAGACAATGTTTACTCCCTCCCGTTGCTCTTGCAAGGTGTTCGAAAAGAGGGAGATTTGTACGGAAAATACATCTTAACCTTGCAATAATATAATGGTTATATATATATATATCCTAGCTACACCAATAGGTGTAATATACAATGGTAGCAAGGGGCGAGAGTGGGATGCGTGTATACAATTTTTTGTTAACTTTTTTAGGGGTATGTTTAGGATTATGATGGGCCAAAAAGTGGCAATATGATGGGTATGTAATTAATGACCTTTTTTTACACAAAATTGATGAAACGAAAAAGGGTTTTTAAACTAGATTCTTAGCTTTCCACCAATATAAATTATGCTTTACTTTGAATTTAATAAGTAATTATTATTCATTTTCTATTCAAATTACTTAATTTCAAAGTCCCTGATTGATATACAATTGAAAAACATCTATAGCTTCTAAACGGTATCACAATTTTTGAATCCAACATATGTTTACACATTCTATGCTTCACATACTATAGTTTAAAAAAAGAAAACTTGAATTTCCTCAAGTTTTGACTCAATTTAAGGTGGCTCTATTGTAATGAAGTTTTATTTTTAAAATGCTGTAATGAAAAATTGACAATTAATTATTTACTTGGAAAAAAATTACAAAAAAGTATGCATCACATCTAGACATGAGTCCTCTACTTATATATCTAAAATCTTATAAAAAAAAATATTATCATTTTATTGTTGCTAAGGTGGCCTATTTGCACACCTTACTTTATTTTTCCCCTGAAATTTATGTACTAACGTGATTGAAATTTCAAATTTTCAACAAATAGATTTTTTTTTAAAACGTGACCTAGTAGTTTAAAAACTAAATTCAATTTTCTACAAATTCTATTCTTACATATTTTTTAAATAATATAGATAAATTATTCAAATTTTTACAGCAAGTTTCCTATCTCTGTTTTTTCTGAATTTTTTGCCACTTAAGGGCCTATTTTTTCCATGATGTTCCTGCACATACCCTTAGAAAACTCCTAAATGGATAACATACATTAGATAAATGATACATTGTAAATGTAGACCGTTAATTATCAGGTTTTAGTTCTAATGGTGGATATTTGATGGTCTAGTTTTCCCTAGAATGTAACTCTATTTTATGAGGGTGTTTGATTATGGCTATGGTAGAGAGAGATTGTGATGTATTCTAAGAGTCTATTAGTAGTCATGTTTATTCTTGATCTATGACTAGTGATACTCCTATGAGAAGCTTTCTCTACAAGTATATCGTAATATTTATGATTTACTGAATAGTTTATTGGGTGAATTTTGGAGTGTGGGGTTTTTCTCCCGAAAGGGTTTTCCCCATGTAAATCACTATGTTGTGATAAACATGATATTCATGTTTTTTTTTTTTAAGTTTCTGTAATTGTTAAGGATCTATAAAAAATTTGCATTATTCTCCTCAAGATTAGTGTAGGAAGTTGTTCCACTACCTTCGCTTCCTCACAATTCATTTCCACTATGAGAAAACTATGGTTCCAAAATAATTTGAATTTTCCATGATTGAGGTGCATAACCAACATTAGAGAATGTTTTCGAGGTTGAAGATGATATAAATAAGTGATGAGTTATTGAGGGATGATAAGATAGATAAGTGTAATACTAATGATATGAATTTGTAGAGTTTTAAGGTGTGAATTATTCACATTTTCAATCTCATAATTACAATTAATAAAACGTTCAATAATATTTTTATATTTTAATGTTTGTAGAAACTTCTCTCTAATGTGGCCTAATCTTTGATGGTCTGACATTTCCTTTTAGATTGTAACTTTTAATTTATAGAAAGAGAACCCTTAGGATCCCAAAAGGAATGACCATACTCTAAAGGGGATACCTCTATTTTATTAAATGAAATAGATCAGGACTCTATCTTAATAGATGTACTATTGCACTATACTATTTTTGGATCAAACTAAAAAAATTCCCAATCTAACACCTCTAGGAATCACCTTACAATCTTTGACCATATTGCATCTTGGATTGGAGAAAACAACTTGGACTACTACACATATTAATTTTATAATAAATAAAATATTATGTTTTAACCTAGGTATCTACAAAATAGAAGAAAGTCTCTTATCTCTACCATTAGTAAATCTAGTTTATACTCTAATTTATTCATAAATTTTTAAATTTGAACCATCACCAAGGTAAAGCTTACCTCATTCAAATTCTTCATATCAATAAAATCAATATTTATCAAATGTCATATGGAAAGGTACACTCAATCTAATTAACCATGCATATCACTTCTACACATTTTGAAAGATATAATGAAGGCATGGTCAACCTCCTTTTGATTTATTTTAAATTTTATTCAACTTTTTTTCCTTTCTCTATTTAATTTCTTTCCAGCGATGATTAGGTCTATTTTTTTTCTAGTATAACACTTTTGATGGACTTTGATCTCCCCTTAGACTCAAACTTTAAACTTTCTCACTGCATATATTATTCTTCATTCCTATTTTTCATCTATTATAAACATTAAATTCCCTTTAACACCAATGTAATCCTTCCTTATACTTTATTTAAAGAGGAAACTATTAACATAAGTATTCCCAATGGGAATTGGAAGACTATTACATGAAATTAAAAGAACATAGTAAAATATATAAAAAAATATTCCTTGTACATATTCATACCCACCAAATTTAGTTATTGAAAGTATTAAGGCGGTCTACATTTTTTTCAGCTTCATACATTCTTAGTGAATAAAATTTATTTCTCAAAAACAACTTCTTAACAAGGAAATTTTCTTGATACATTTTGTCTAGATTCTACCATAGTATCTTTGTAGTGCATTTTTCATGGGGATTTACCAAAATATAATTTTCAACATATAATCTTATTATACCTTTTTATTTCTACTACATAATGTCATATTGAGTGGCTATGGGAACATTGGTGGTATATGAACATGTTCATCAATAGCAACCCATAGATCACCATCTACCAATAGATCTTTCATTTTAATCTTCCATAGCATAAATTTTGATGTAGACAAATATTCAACCTCAATCCTCCTTGATATACTTTTCATATATATTTCTATATATAAAATCACAAAGTTCTCTTCTACCCGAGCTCTCACTCAAATATAGATTAGATAGAAATAAATAAAATATCAATGACTTAGAAAAAAGTTGATTAGACTTTGATACCAATTGTAAGGAAGTAAGGAGTAGCAAAGGAAAGTTTATATGCTAATGTTAGGAGGATAAATTTAGAAAATAAAATCTAATCTAATGATTATAAAAATAGAGAAACACATAATAGAAAGATAAATATAACACATAACACTAGTTATACATGGAGAAAATCCTTTAACGAGAAATATCACACACTCCAAAACCTTCTCAAAGTATTAGTTAAATTTGATAAAATATTATCACACTTGTAGAAGAAGTCTTCATTGAAGTTTTAGGAGTTTACAATTCAATAATAATTTCAACAAAATTAAAAAAAAAAAACAAATTTAGTATACATACTACAACTCCAACACCTACAAAATGATTAAAACCGAAAACAAAAGTGGTTTTAAAAAATAATATGAAAAAAATATCCAATGGTATGACACCCAACTTAGATACCAATGCCAATCCCCCCCATGAGGATTTCTCATCAAGTTAAAAATAGTTGATTAATATTGCTTCTCACACCCATCATAAACTATCATAATAATCTACCCAATTTGGGTGCTTACTCTATAACTACCACCATAAAAAGATAGAGTTGGAATGAAAAATTGAAGTACATATCATAAGATGATCAAGATTCCAATATAAATCTCATCATAGAAGCTCTTATATTTTTTAATATTGCATCACAAATTCTATATAAATAGGTTGCTCAAGATTTTCTATGAATAGCCACCTAAACAATATCTTACAAGATGCACTGTAAGCAACTAACAGTTGAAACACATCCCAACCAAAAAATAATCAAATATAAATAATATTTCCATAATAATGGAAAATAATTAATAAATAGAACTAGAAATTGTCAAGGTTGACACACCTTAATTTCAAACAGTTATTAACTTTTCATGTTATTATGGTGAGAATGTTCATACACTTTTTAAAAGTGTTTTCATGCTAAATTTTCTTACGCCTAGAAGTGTGGGATGATATAATGGTGTAATTTATAGACATAAACAAATAGCTATTTAGTATTTGGTCCATTCTAACTAATTATGTTACAGGATTATTTATTGACATGTGATACACTATTGTGCTAAGTTCATCTCATTCCACAATGTTTGTATGGTTCAATCCCACATTTTTAGATAGGTTGTCCTCATACATTTGACTTCACTCTATTTTGAGTTATACATAGTCCCACATATTCACCATTTATTACACCTACCACTACACATATATCCATACTTTATTCCCTGTATTAAGATTTATAGTTTCTTTTCTTAGATCAATCGTATAGTGTTTGGATTGAATTATGAGCAGCATACTATTAGGTCTTAATATTTAATGACATGTAATGTACAATTAGATCATATTTATTGTCAAGGATAAATCATTGTATTAAAACTTCAAATTAGAGCATTTCACAATTTGACTTGTCAAGGGTGTTACCAATGAGAACAATGACCCTGATAGTTTGACAATTATCTTAAAGATATTTTTGAATACCACCACCGTTATGCATCTTATAATATTAAGTGATTGAGATAACAAAAGTGTTAGGAACTATACATTATATTAAAATGGCATTGTGAATTATAAAGTGATCTTGTACGTTAAATCATTCATCTCATTCTTGAGATCAATCTAAAGGCACTTGAATGTGTTCCAATTTTTTTTAAAAAAATACAAAGCTGAAGACATCAATTAGATTATAAATATTGATTTACTATCTTAAGAAGACAAATTGTGCATATTGTAGGCACTTAACTTTTATCATAATTTGTAAAGTTAGACACCATATCACTTCTCATTTTCTGAATATTTGATTATTACAATTGTAAACTCGCAATGAAAGTAACATTGGTTACTCATGCTTAATTATCTAATTTAACTTTAGCTTGCCAAGATTTGTTTAAAAGGAGTTTTATTTTCTTACAAACATATTTGCAAATGGGACGGATGATGTGGCATTATTAAAGAAAAATGTGAAAGTGAAATGTGATGCATACAACAAATTCACCGCCATGACAAATTTACCATCAAGTAAAATTAATCGCATTAACTTTAGAGAATTTGATTTATGATAATTTTTCCACTGCAATGAATTGCTGGCAGTGAATTTTACTTGGCGGTGAATTTGTCATGGCAATTTGATTTATGATCATTTTTCCACCGCAGTAAATTGCTCACAGTGAATTTTCCATCCATGAATTGCTGGTGGTGAATTTTGCTAGAGCCAAATGCCATATACAGTTAGTCCAATAATTTGGAAACTCAAATTTTTATTGAAAGTAACTCATCCGCCTACTATGTTTGTTCGTATGTCTCAGTGGAATCTGCCGGACTGATTCAATATTCAGATACAAAACACAATGCATGGCATCCAATAGCTGTAAGAGGGGAGTCTCGATAAATATATTTTTTGGGAGGAGAAGGATACAATGGACTGGGACCGAGGGTATAGTATCGTCCGTGACATAGCCTCTGTTCTTGTTTATCTCATTCTGTGTCTTTCACCGAGACGTGAAGGTCAGCAACGCAATGCTAGATTCAAATTTCAGCGTCAAGCTAGGGACTTTTGGTTTCGCATGATTGGTGACGCGGGATCGGCCGGCCACTAGGGTATTTAGTACCCAAGTTATGATAATGGGGAAGCCCAGTCCAGATAAGGCAGGAATCTCCTGAAGTGCCCCTAGCATAGCTCCAATGTAGCTATAATAAACAGTATAGTGAACAAAACTCCTCGTTCAAGTGGAAGTGTGTTTGTCAATGGACCTATACATGACCACTTCAACATATTAAGAATCTAGAGGTTGGGATGAATTTGGATTTGTTAGTGGTAGAGGAGAGGGGTCTATAGTGGAGCACAGTTCAATAGTGGGGATAGAAGTAGTCCTTAGTGGGCCACATAGTAGAGCATCTTAATATTCAATTGCAAAACACTTTTTATCCATAAAGTACACAAACTGACAAATCATGTGATTCCACATCAGCACACCAATAAAACATGACTTAGTGCAGCACTATCGGCCTCACTTTCATTTTGGGTCTTTTTGGATACCTCAACAAAAAGAATGTTGATGTGGCGTCATATTTGATGATGTGACCCTAAAATGAAATATAGAAGCATGTGACTTGCCAAATAAATTGTTGTACAAAATTGGGAGTGATTTGAAATTTCTACATAGAATTTTCAGAAACACTAAGTTAGGGTGCTCCACTATGGGCCCCTCTCCCCTATTTCCATATTATCATAGTTTCTAAAAGTAAGATTTACGATTTCTACATTATCATATTTTCTAAAAGTAAGATTTTATGATTCCTTGAAGTTTAAAGGTGACTTCTCTATCTCCTTTCAAAGTGACATTTGATATTGTCACTTGGTTTGAATCTATTAAAAATGTCATTTATATTTTCACCAATCAACATCTAAGTTATATTTCTTCTCTCAGGAAGATGATACATGAAGAGTATGCAAGTTATGTGCTTTCCAAATCTTGAACTTCTTTTTTAAAAGGGGTAAACTCTTTTGATCTAGAGCTATGAACCAGTAAGGTCACAAATGGGGGACCTCATCCCCAATTTAAATATTCAACAATTACATCCTAGTAGGGTTGGAACCTTGATGTCAAGAACAACATCACAACAACCTAACCATAATAACATGCCACTATTGACCCAAATCTTGGACTTTGAACATTATAGAGTTGATGACTTTGTCTCTAAGAAAATTTCTCTATGTGTAAAGCTCTCTCCTTGTATCTGCATGTTAGCCTAGTTAAATATTCTCTTTAATTGAAAAAGTAAAATTTGGAGATAGAATTTGGTGTTGAGCATGAGGCTACACCTATTTTTCACATCAATGAAGGTATTAAGGTAGAGTCCAAATCTAAAACATTTTATCTTACATTTAATAGTAAAGATAAATTTCTTCACAATTGTATGATTCACTTTAGAGAATGGAACACCATTAATTTTAAATTAGTCCTTCCCAAACTCATTTAAGAGCTAGTTACCAAAAGTAATGTACTTGGTTAGATGGTACTCATATTCCCACCATTGTTGTTTGTAGAAGTCTTCCACTATTTTGAAAAAAAATCAAGGAACTTATATCTCTCTAGTTCACAAAGGCTTTTACTCTTTATCTTTTGCTACAACCCTAGTCCTTATAAATATTGTCTCTTTACATTTTTTGTTGTTGTTATAACATTCTATTTTATTTTGTATTACCTTTCTAGCTTCATTTATTTAAGGTTACAATTTAATCCCCTTGTGTATCATCAATTTAACAACCCCTAGTTTTTCTTATCAATAATATTTTGTGCATGCTTTATACCTTAAGGTTTCCTAGTCATATTCATGCTTTTACTTAAGGTTATTGTTGGTAGTCCATATGTCAATTTTAATTGCATTATGTAGACTCTTCGCATCATGAATTCATTTCAAATATATATCTAAAAATGTGAGCTAGCAATATATTACCATGTGTAGTTGAGTGTTGAGTTGTGTATATTAGTTCATATAACACTTTACAACCCTATGTGTATGCTTCATAAAATAATAATATAAGATTGGGTAGTTTTTTATAGTTGGTGGTTTCTTATTGCATTATGCACTCCCTTTCACATTATATTTTGATTATGGGCCGAAATTTCATTTTAATCATATATGATGACCTTATTTTTTGTCGGTATGCTAATTTGGGTTCTAGATCAATAATATCTTATATGCAACAATAAACAAGTGGAAGGTTCAAATTGCATGACAAAACCCATTAATATAATACTTTTCAATTTAATTTTTTTATAAAAATGAAAAGTTAAGAATAGCTTGGAATTTTTCCTTAGTTATATGACTGTACATGCTAGTTGCTATAGTGTTGTGTGAAGTTGATAGTTTATAATTGGCCCGTAGATTCTTATGTGTGCACTTTTCAAAGCAAGTATGAAACTCATGTCAGCTTGGGATAGTTCATGATATTACATTGTGGAGTCACCGAAAAAGTAACCCTTCTACTTTTTCTCACTTGTTTGGCCCTCCTTGCGATTTTGGATTAATGTTGCCTTGATTTGATGTTGTAATGTGGATAACACATTCACATTAGGTCTTGGGCCCTTGAAAACTAATAGGGTTTTAATGGTGCCTTGCAAAAGTGTTATGACGTGTTGTAACACACTTTCACACTTTTCTAGGGTTATATGAAATAAGCTAAGCATAATAAGCATAATCGACCTTTATCTTGCCTTATTTTGAGTGTTGTAAAGTGTTGTAGCACACTTCAACATTTCTATGGGCTTTTCATTAATAATCAGGCTTTCTTATGCTTTAATTGGCACTATTTTACATCCAAAAGCCTCATTTATTGCATCTTTTCAATGATAATCTTGACACCAATTAGTAACCAATCATAATTCATGTATTCATGGCTTGTGTGGCCCACATTTAGTGTCTAGGACTAATTCACCACCTTGGGTGAATGAGTCCCACCTAGGTCTTTTTGGCCCTGATGCAAGTTTCACACATTTCTAAGAACTTTTAATTTTTGGTCCCATACATTATGCCTGGTGGACTCATTCGCCATCTTGGGTGAATGAGTCCCGTGTGACCAAAGTAAAAATTTAGTTCAATTTTTTTGCAAGATTTTATTCTCCTATATCTGATGTCAGCTTGTATTGTTGTAATTTTGGGAATTCTTGCATAATTGAGTATAAATACAAGGTTCTTTCACTCACATTTTCACCTAGCAATCTAAGAAGTAATCAAGTGATCCTAGCATTAAAGAGTTCACAAGAGAATTCAAGAGCTTTGAAGGGAAAATTATCAAGCATTTTAGAGCATTCCTCAAGTGCCAATCATTATGTCAAATATTTCATTCTTCATGTTTGTTATTGTGCTAACAATTGGGGTGTATAATTCATGATCCAAGCAAGCACTACATTTAAGATCTATCTCCTTCAAGAAAGAGTCAAGAAGCAGATCCATTGTAGTCATTTCAAGCATCATTGCAACACCTTATTGCTAGGATTTGGTGAGTTGCAACATTCATATTTGTTCATTCATCATTCTCCTTTCATATTTTCTTTCATTTCAAGGTTTAAGTAGTATCAATGGGTTTGACCAATGAAAACCCCTACTCATTAACCCCCACAACATTTCCCCCTCTTCTTGTGTGTGATTTGCAGGGCTAGATTGTAGATTTATCAAGAAGAAAAGTTGGAGAAAAGTTGTCAAAGTTGTCATCAAGTCATAGAGAAGCTTGGAGAAGACCTATAGGTGGAAATTTGTAGTTTTCAATCCAGAAACTAGTTAAAAAGAGTAGAGTAGACCGAGAGGCACATAATCTAATTCAGAATTTCTAGAAAAGAAGAAGTGGACTGATTCACCACTTGGTGAATGAGTCCCACTGTACTGGCCTAATAGATATTTTTATAGATTTGGACACCCTTTTGGCTAAAACCTATATCTGCACATTTTTCCTAAAAACTAGACTGATTAACGTAGCTTGAAAATACATCCCAGTCAATATCAAGAATAGATTTTTTTGTGATCCAAACCTCCATTCTACCTTCTTTGGTCTCCTAGATGCACACTTTCTATTTCATAGCTTTTTGTTACATTTTTTACACTTTTCTAGGTCATTTATGTTAGTTTACATTCAATTAGGGTTTTGTGTCTCATATTGCATTGCATTATCTTTTCCAAGTTAAAACTTGGTGGTGAACCCCTCATTAGGGATCATTCAGCCTCTAGAACAACCCTATTGCAAGATTTCAATCTCCTTTGCATTGCGATCTCTAGCATTATCCTTGAGTGGAGTCTCTTTTAAAGTTGATGCAAATACAAATCATCGTATCTCATATATATCATTCCCCCATTTTAAGAGGTTTCATTTTTGTGAATCTCTATATAGAGCATCATTATTTTGATTTGCAGTGCATTTACATCCTATATTTTTCTCGTGTTAACATTGCATTTGGTTTTGCATTGGTTAATTTCCATTCTAGGGTAACTTCAATTCTTGCATTAGTGAAAAGTTTTATCTTGCATTACTGCATTCAATTTCATTAAAAATTAATCAAATTTTGCATTTACATCTCATACATAGCTTAGAAAACATAAAAATCATAAAATTCAATTCAAAAATTCTATTAAAAATTCACAAAAATTAGTACTTGGACTCATTCACCACCTTGGAAAAATCAGTCGCTTTCCATATTTTTCACTACATTTTCTAGCATTTATAGTTCAATTTTTGAGGATATAGTAAACTTACAACATCAAAAAAGCCTTGAAACCATTTCAACTACTACAATTCCTACCATATAAAATATTCACTGCATGCTTGAAAGTGAAGATGGTCTTCACCTTGTGAAAAGCATAGTTCAAATGTTTGGAAAACATCTTCCCTCAACCACTAGTTTTCCTTTGCCAACAAACAATGCTAAAAGTCAAGGAGGAACTCAAATTCCTCCTCCCAGAACCATAGCCTCAATACCTACTTATACCACTTCTCAAGTCACAACAACAATGCAACGAGTTAGTAATGTGATTCCTATTGCAGGTATGAGCAAGTTTGGTGGTGTTGTCATTAATGTTGTTATTAATGTCAACACAATTCAGTATATTGTAGATTGTACATATATGGCTGTGATGTTGCTAAGATGTTGTGAGTACATCGAGCTATCTTTATAGTGTTGCAGATGTGTTGGTTTGATGAGTTTCCAAATGCTTTTGAGAAAATTAAATAAAGAAGAGAAGTTAGAATGATGAAAGTTTTCAAATTGTGCTCTGATATTTGCTCCACATTTCTTCTGTGTTGATCCTATGCTTGTTTGGATCTGACGGTTTGTTAATGGTGATCTTGTGGTCATATATTCTAAGTTTCAGCTTCTGGTGTGATGGTGTGTGAAAGTTAAGTTCACTAGTATGTGACATTTTTTGGTTTAGTTGATCTTCTATGAACTAAGAGAAATAGTTTTTCTCTACACTCCTTTACTATTTCATTTAAGATCTTGCAGATCTGGGATATGTCTTGTGAAGATCTTTTATGTGCTCTGGCAAAGAGATTTGAATATTGGTGATTCAGAAGTCATGTTTCAATAATTTAGTATGAGTTTATACAGTCAGGGTGGACTACTGAAAGGTGTTCAGTGATTGAAGTTTGTTGTTTTTGCTGAGGATGAATCTGGAAGATTCTGAGGTGTATTCTTGTGCTTAATGAAGCATGTTATGGAGCCTATGTGTTATCTTCTATTTGGGAAGTGTGTACACAAATGTTTATTTATGTTTTCATTAGCTTTCGTCGACTTGGTTTTTACACTTCATTCGAAGAACAAAATTTAATTAAGGAAGCATATGGTTGTTTCGAGATATTACTTTTGATCTTGAAAATGTTTTTATTGGTCCACTCTTATTCCTTTCCATTGGGGGAATTTTGAGTTACTGACCTAATTTGAATTTATGAAATGAGGTTTTTGTGGCAGACCTTGTAGAAAGTTTCTAAGGTTTTGAATGATATAAAAGCAATTCAAATTGTGAAAATTTGTATGACAATGTGTTGCAAAGTGATGAAACTGATCCAAAAATCATAAAATTAGAAGTGTTTGTGTGAGAGTTATGATAGTAGTTCTCCATTGTGTTGAAGGAAGTGAGATAAGGGTTTTTGCAATCCTGTGAATGTGCATTAATTGTTGTGGTTGATCTTTTTGTTCTCTTTTGTATCTATAGGCAGTGAGCCTCCCTATTGTCCACAATGAGTCCTTTCTGTAGGCAGTGAGCCTTTGTTTTATAATCTTTCATATTGTGAGTTAACCATCACTGTGGTTTTTCCATCATTGGATTTTCAACATAAAAAATTTGGTGATCATAGTGTTGATTTATTTTATGTTATTTGTGTTTCATGCTTGCTCTTAATAACATAATAGTGTGCTTGTGAAATTCATAAGTGTTGAGTTTTAAGTTTGAATTGTGTGACAACTGATTCACCCCCCTCTTAGTTTTCCTACCCCTATTTAACAATTGGTATAAGAGATTTGGTTCCTTGTTGCTGATCTTAACCGCTTAAAGAAGATCTTATGGTGTATAAGTTGGAAATCCCTATCTTTGATGAAACTAACTACAATGATTGGAAGTGAAAGATGAAAGGATACATTAACTCCTTTGGTTTCAAGACCTGGAAGGGTATTGAGACAAAGTATACACCTACATCTGGTGGTCTTACTATTGAAGATGAGATCTCTGCTTATGAAGAAAATGAGAAGGAAAAGTATGCTATTTGTAGTGGCTTATCTAAGAATGAGCGAGTGAAGGTTTCTTCTTCAGAAACTACATATGAAGTATGGAAGAAGTTGGAAGATATGTATGAAGGAAATGAAAGAGTGAAATTGACAAAGAAGCTGGTGGTGAAGCACAAATTTGTGAATCTAAAGATGGAAGAAGGTGAAGAGTTTACAAGTTTCTTTCAGAGAGTTGAACTGACTGCAAATGAAGTTAGAAATCAAGGAGGAAAACTATCAAATGAAGATATAATTGAGAAGATCTTGATAACCCTACAAGAGTGCTACAATGATAAGATCTCAATTACATTGAAGAAGCATATAATCCTAAGACTTACACTTTGGAACATGTGGTTGTCACCTTGCAAGAATTTGAGATGAGGAAGTTATGGAAAGAAGAAAAAAATTGAAGAAAAGAAAAAAAAAACATTCAAGGAATTGAAGATTGAAGAGGAACCGGATAGGAAGCAAAAAAGAATGATGAGTTCGAAGAAAAATTTACAAGAAAGCTGAAGAAAGGAACCTGAAACTATAAAGGTATGTTGCCCTTTAAATTTTTAGTTATGGTAATATTGGTCATTATGCTTCGAGATGTCTAAATAGAGTTTTGCATAAAAAAAACAAGGATTATAAGGGTAAGGATAGGAAGGATAAGAGATATAAGAAGTTGTACTATGTTAAAGAAGAAACAATAATTTATGATGATGAATCTAAGAATGAGGTTGATGATAGTGAATGCTTATTCTTAGCTTTGGAAAGTAAATTTGTATCCACTAACCCTAGAAAATGTGTAAGCAAGAAAGGTCCAGAGAGTAAGAGGAATAGGACTAAAAGTACTTTGGTTACCAAATTTCATGCAAGACAGGATGAAGAGTACTGGGTAATTGATAGTGGATGTTCTAATCACATGACTGAAGATAAGAGTAATTTTACTAAACTTGAGAAATATGATGATGGATTAGTTATGTTTGGTGATGATTCAGGAGCAAAGATATGTGGGAAAGGTTTAATTTGTTTTGATAAAGTGCATAGTACTGATGATGTATATTATGTGAAGGGTTTGAGGCATAACCTTCTGAGTGTTCGTCAGATGTGTAGCAATGGTTTTAAACTTGTGTTTCAGAATAACACCTGTGAAATCAAAAAAGGATCCAAAAATGGAGATACGGTTGTTGTTGGAAGAAGAACGCATGGAAACATCTATTAGTTGAAAGGAGTTGATGGTCATTGCCTTGTATCTCAAATCAGTGCAAGTTAAATATGGCACCAGAAAATGGGACATGTAAATTTTGATAACCTGGTCAAGATCAATGCAAAATAGATTGTTCGAGGTCTAGCTAGAATCACAAGACCTGGTAATGTTATTTGTAGAAGTTGTCAATTGGGGAAACAAACAACATGCAACTTTAAGGGAAAAGAGTACTCTACTACAGGAATGATGGAGTTGATTCACACTGATCTCTATGCCCCGACTAGGATTAGAAGCCTGAATGGTGATAGGTACTTTATGTTGTTTATTGATGATTATACATGAATGACATGGGTTGTATTTCTTAGGAAAAAGACTCATGCTCTAGATAGGTTTAAGGTATTCAAAGAAAGAGTGTAAAATGAAGGAAATTTGAAAATCAAGTATTTGAGATCGGATAGAGGTGGAGAATTCACTTCTAGTGAATTTAATGCATTATGTGAACAACATGGCATTAAGAGATAGTTGTCTACTGTGAGAACCCCTTAGGATAATGGAGTAGTTGAAAGGAAGATTAGGACAATACATGAAGCATCTAGAACCATGGTGAAAGAATCAAATGTACCAGATGTTTATTGGAGAGAAGGGATACTTACTATTTTTTATGTTCTTAATAGAATTTAGATCAGATACAACAACACTAAGACACCTATTGTGAAGTATTTTAACGTATTTGGAAGTAGATGTTATATTAAAAGATATGATGAAAACCTTGGAAAGTTTCATTCTAGATGTGATGAAGGAATTTTTCTTGGATATTCTACTACTAGCAAAGAATACAGATCCTTCAATAAAAGGCTAAGAAAGATAATTGAAAGTGCTAATGTGAAAGTTGATGAAGACTTACAAAAACCTGTTGAGATAAGTGAGGTTGAACCTAATGATCCTATCTATGGACATGTAGTTGAGGAGAACAAGGAGAATGAAGAAGAAGAGAAAGAAGAAAAAGTGGAAGAAGAAGGAGAAGAAGAAAATGAACCATAACCTACTATCAGAACTCCTAAGTATATACAGAAGAATCATCTAGAGGATCAAATAATTGGAGATAAAAGTGAAGGTGTGAAGACTAGATGTAGAATTACAGTTGAGGTAAATCTATGTTTTCTTTCTAAATTTGAACCTAACTCTATGAGTGAAGCATGTGAATATTAGAGTTGGATGAAGGCTATGAAAGAAGAGTTGCAATAGATAGAAAATAATCAGACATGGGAACTAGTCCCTAGGCCTATGAACAAAAATGTGATTGGTTTGAAATGGGTGTTTTTGGAATAAGCTAAATGAAAGTGGAGAATTCATAAGGAATAAGGAAAGATTGTTATGCAAAGGATATTCACAAGTTGAAGGTATATATTTTGAAGAGACATTTGCCCCTATGGCTAGAATGGAAGCTTTCAGGATGTTTTTAGCTTTTACTACTCACAAGAACTTCAAAGTGAATTAGAGTGATGTTAAGTCAACATTTTTGAATGGAGAGTTGGAGGAAGAGGTGTACATGGAGCAACCTAAAGGGTTTTAGTTTTCTGACAAACCAGAAATGGTGTGTAAGTTGAAGAAGGCATTGTATGGGTTGAAGAAAGCTCCCAAAGCTTGGTATGCAAGACTGGATAGATATATGACAAAACAAGGACTCAACAAAGGTTCTACTGACAACAATATTTACTTCAAAGTGCAAGGTAACAAGATGTTGATAGTAGTTGTTTATGTTGATGATATCATTTTTGGTAGAAATGAAGGAATGCGTAAGAAGTTTGTTGAAGAGATGCAAAAAGAATTTGAGATATCTATGATCAGTGAATTGAATTTCTTCCTTGGTCTACAAGTAAATCAAACTGACAAAGGGATATTCATTTCACAACATAAGTATGTGAAAGAGTTGTTGAATTTTTTTTGGATGGATGATTCTAATCCTATTTGTACTCTTGTGATAAATGGATGCAAGCTGAGCAAGGATGATGAATCTACTAAAACTAATCATAGAAAATATAGATCTATGACTGGAAGACTATTGTATCTTATTGCTACTAGACCGGACATTATGCATGCAGTGTGTTTAGTTGCCAGATTCCAAGAAGATCCTAAAGAGGCACATGTTTTATTTGTAAAGAGGATATTTAGATATCTAAAGGGTACACCAAATTATCGATTATGGTATCCTAAGAGTGATGATTTTACCTTAAGTGCTTACAGAGATGTTGATTGGGCCAAATGTGTAGATGATTGAAAGAGTACCAATCGTGGTGCTTTCTTTCTAGGCGGAAGATTGGTTTCATGGTTGAGTAAGAATCAAGACTCAGTTTCTTTATCCACTACAGAGGAAGAATATATTTTTGTAGCATCCTATTGCACACAATTTTTGTGGATGAAGTGAACTTTGAAGGACATTGGAGTGATATGTGATGAGCCTATTTCTATTTTTTGTTACAACACAAGTGTAATAAATATATCAAAGAAACCAGTTATGCATTCAAGAACAAAGCACATATCTATCAACTACCATTTCCTCAAAGAAAAAGTGTTGGAGAATGAGGTCAGATTAGAATATGTGACAACAAAGGAATAGATTGCAAACATATTTACCAAGGCTCTTCTGAAGGATACTTTTGAGCATCTTAGGGAGATGTTGGGGGTCATTGGCCCTCCTAACTAGGTGCACATGAAGGTGCATCAGTCAAGTGAATTCACAGATTCTTCATTTATCTAGACCAATAAATGGGTCTACTCCATAGGGGGAGTAGAAAAAGTTATTTTTTCATTGTTGCAGTGTGAGTGTACTCCTAAGGGGAGTAATTAGTGTTATTGATTTTAGCCATTAATGTCAAAGGGGGAGTGAAAATTCATGTGAAAAATAGTTATCCTGGTATTGTTAAGGATGAATTTTTCTTTCATGGTTTTTCACATCATTTGTTGCCATCAATGACAAAGGGGGAGATTATTGCAGGTATGAGCAAGTTTGGTGGTGTTGTCATTGACGTCAACATAGTTTAGTATGTTGCAGATTCTATTTGTATGATTGAGATGCTGCTGAGATGTTATGAGTACATGGAGCTATCTTTATAGTGTTGCAGATGTGTTGATTTGATGAGTTTCTAAGTGCTTTTGAGAAGATTGAATAAAGAAGAGAAGTTAGAATGATGAAAGTGTTCAAATTGTGCTCTGCTATGTGCACCACATTTTTTTCTATGTTGATCCTATACTTGTGTAGATCTTAAGGTTTGTTAATGGTGAGCTTGTGGTGATATATTCTAAGTTTCAACATATGGTGTGATGGTGTGTGAAAGTTAAGTTCACCGGTATGTGAACTATTCCGGTTGAGTTGATCTTCTATGGAATGAGAGAAATAGTTTTACTCCATAGTCCTCTAGTGTTTCATTTCAGATCTTGCATATCTAGGATATGTCTTGCAAAGGTCTTTTCTGTTCTCTAGCAAAGAGGTTTGAATATATGTGATCCAGAAGTCATGTTTCAGTAATTCAGTGTGAGTTTATATAGTCTGGGTGGACTAGTGAAAGGTGTTCAGTGACTAAAGTTTGTTGTTTTTGTTGTAGATGTATCTGAAACATTATGAGGTGTATTCTTGTGCTTAATGAAGCATGTTGTGGAGTATAGGTGTCATCTTCTATTTGGGAAGCATGCACACAAATGTTTTTTTTTTTTTCATTAGGTTTGACCGACCTGATGTTTACACTTCATTTGAAGAATAAAATTTAATTAAGGAAGAGTGTGGTTGTTTCGAGATATTATTTTTGATCTTGAAAAAAAAATTATTGGTCCACTCTTATTCCTTTCCGTCGTGATAATTTTGAGTTGCCAACCTAGTTTGAATTTATGAAATGAGTTATTTGTGGCTAACCTTGGAGAAAGTTTCTAAGGTTGAGAATGTTATAAAATAAAGTTGAATTGTGAAGAGTTGTATGATAGTGTGATGCAGCCACAAATCATAAAAGTAGAAGTGTTTGTGTGAGTTGTGATAGCAGTTCTCCATTATGTTGAAGGTAGTGAGATAAGGGTTTCTACAATCCTATGAATGTGCATTAATTTTTGTGGTGGATATTTTTGTTCTCTTTTGTATTTGTAGGAAGTGAGCCTCCCTATTGGACAATGAGTCCTTTCTATAGGAATTGAGCCTTTGTACTTGGACAGTGAGTTCTCTTCTAAGAAGTGAGCCCTTACCAATGACCCTTTGTTTAATAATATTTTATATTGTGAGCTAACCCTCACTATGGTCTTTCCCTCATTGGGTTTTCCATGTAAAAATCTGGTGTTCATTGTGTTAATTTACTTTTATTATTTGTGTTTCATGCTCTTACTTAATAACAAAAAAATTGTGGTTGTGAAATTAATAAGTGTTGAGTTTTAAGTTTCAATTGTGTGAGAACTAAATCACCCCCCTCTTAGCTGTCCTGCACATGTTTAAAAATTCCTTCCCTAGGTATTCCTACTAGCATCCCTAGTTCCTATGTGACATCACAAGTTATATCTCCTACCTTACCACCTATAATTATTCCATTCACTTGTGCCACAAAAGAATACACTCCATCACCACTTTCACTCCCATCTCATAACACAAGCAATGGACCTCTCATAATGGAACTTTTCCAAACCATGTCATCCCTTCAAAAGAAAATTTCCACCATCAACCAAAATCAAAATGGCCCACCTATATATTATGTCAAGAGTAGTCTATTATCCTTGGAGATATTATGAATAGTGATGCCACAAGGTGTAGAGGTGCCTAGATTTGAGAAATATTAGGGGAAGGGAGATCCTTCTAACCATGTTAATTCCTACAATCCCTTATGTGGTGACTTTTTCCTTGATGATAAACTTTTGGAAAAAAAAAATTCAGAGATCCTTGAAAGATATCGCCTTGGAATGACTCTCTTCTTTACCCAAAAACTCAATTCATTCATTCAATTAAATTTTTGAGGCATTTGTAAACCATTTCCATTTGCATATGACTCCCAAGATGCCTTGGCTTATTTGATGAAATGCAAGTGAAAAGAGAACAAAAATATAACCAATTTTATCTCACGCTATCAATCAATTTATTCCCAAATCGATGTCAAGGTCCCAAACCCACACCTTCAAAAGATGTTCATGGAAAATTTGAAAAATAAGATTCAAGAAAAGCTTACCATGATGAAATTCCCATCCTTCATTCACTTGTTCTCTTCCCTATGTGATTATCAAAATTTAGTTAGTATTGAAGATACAAAGTCCACTTCTAGCCAAATTGAAAGATCCAAGCCCAAAAATCAAAATAATTCCCAACCTTTTAGAAAAAAAAAAGGGTTTCTTCAATTTAACCCTCCTCAACAAACAACTCAAAATTTCAACAACCAAGTAGCTATTGTCAAAGTCACTCTTCCCTTTAATTATGGAGATCTGAAAAGACAATTCACTCCCTTACTCGATACCCTTCATAATACCATGTCCCAACTTCTAGACCAAAAAATGATTACCTTGCCTCCCGTCAGAACACCCGATCCTAATAAGCCTTTACCCCCAAGCTTTAAATCAAATGCTTATTGCCACTATCACCAAAAAAATGGACATAAAATGAAAAATTACAAGCATCTTAAACTACTTGTGCAAGACCT
The DNA here is from genome assembly GCA_007258455.2 of Sequoia sempervirens. Lineage (NCBI taxonomy): Eukaryota > Viridiplantae > Streptophyta > Pinopsida > Cupressales > Cupressaceae > Sequoia > Sequoia sempervirens. The sequence continues at coordinate 343,639,347 of VDFB02000017.1, forward strand.
CATTGGTTTTGGTCATCTATCTATTGCAGGTGTTAGTGATCAAGGAAATAAATCCATTGCCCCTCCAATACAAAACTTGAAAATTTTCACTAATCCCATTGCAAGACATAATATTTCATTTTTCAAAGGAAAAAAAACTACAAAGAATGATGTGATGAATGTGGATATAGATGATTAAAAAAATAATGATATCAATGTCAATCCTATGGATGAAATGGTAGAGATGATAGACGTCATCCCTCATAAGGCCATACCTAAGAATTCTCTTGGCATTGTTTTGTTCTCTAAATATCTATACTTAACATTTTCCTAATGGTTCTCTCTACATAGCCAAACATATCTAGATGACAAGCCCACTAATGGGATACTAATAGATCTCACCTGTGGAGAGAATATGATCACTAAGGAATTCTTACTTTTACATGAAATCTATCAAGATGTGTACGATACACCAAAAGCATGGATCAAGACACAATGGTTTTTTTGGCCCTATGTTGGGATCGACCACCATTCCATTGGAAATAGGACAAAAAAAATTAGACGTCACATTCTCCATCATCCCTTAGTTAGACCAATTTCATCTGACACTAGGCCATCCATGGCTTTGCTCCATGAAAGTCATCCCTTTCTTTGTGCATAAATGTTTAAAGTTTCCCTTTGGCAATGAACTATTCACTATTCACCATAGTAGCTTTAACCCCTTGTCTTCCAAAGGAAAATTTTCCTTAGAAGCCTTTTTCCTGAGCCCATGGAACCTATAAAACCTTGAGAAGACTTATTTTTCTTGTCCTACCAAAAGTTCAAGGTAAGAAGATACCAAAAGTATCTCTCTAAAACATGTCCCCATCCACTTCCTAAACTCCCATCCTTGACGAAACCATGCTTCAACCTAAACAAGACACAAACAATAAAGACCAACCTAGAATATAAACTTCACCTATATCCTACAAACAACCAAGAGAGAATGAAACCAACCCTGCCACAACTCCCAAAATTAAAAAAAAAAAATTATAAAATCAAAGAGAAGATGGTTGAACAACCCTCCATGTATTCTTCCATATTTCCCTCTAAACCAAACATTTTTTGGGGTTTTGGATGCTATCTCTTTTTGCTTAATTAGGGCCTTTCACCTAATGGAAAGATATAGATCCCACACCACAAAATTTAGGTGGTTCACTCAAACTAAAGAATGTATGATGAAATTATGAAAAAAATCAATTATCTAGATGCAAAAAACTAATAGAATTGATTAATTATTGAGTGAAAACTAAAGAAATGTACCTTGTTTGAAAACAAATTGTGTAATGCAAAAATAGTTGAGAATGAATGCAAATTACAATACAAATTTAGGAAGCTGAAAGTGTCCATCTGAGATATTAATGAAGACTTGAAATGGCTTTTGAAATTTTGGTGACCTTAATTTTTAGGGCTGGTCGGACTCATTCACCCTTCTGGGTGAATCAATCCCTATTCTGTGAAACTATTTCGGAACCCATTTCAGAAAAATGGGTGTTTGAAAATGTAGAAAACTAAAAAAAAGCCTAGAGTGGGACTCATTCACCACCCATGGTGAATGATTCCACTTTTTAATTTTTGAATATTTAAAGCTAGAAATAGGAGCCTTTGATTTGCACTTTCTGCTTCTCCAAGTGTTTAATTCTGAAACTATCGGATTCAGACTTGAAAGTGACTTTCTATGTGTATTGTGACTTTTCCAACGACGAGACGACTTGAATAACTTTGCAATGCAATATTCAATTATTTCCAAGCTTCCAAGATGTCTAAATCTACAAAACACACAAGAAGATAAAGTGAAATGTTGGATGTTAGGGCATGGGGGTTTTCCTTGGTCAAACCCCTTTTAGGTAATTAAACCAAAATGATGAAAGATTGTAATAAAGCATGAAACAATGAAATCAATACCTTTACATGATGTTTGATATTTAATTTTTGCAACAATGAAGGGAGATTCAGCCCTTGGATGTCTTTAGAAGCTTTCTTGATGACTTGTAATGATGAAACCCTAACTTGCTTGACTTGAGATGGAAGAATGATGGAAGAATAATAAAGAATGGTTTTTGTGAATGAGTTAAGAGATGTAAATTGGGGTTTAGAGACTTGACAATTTTATAGGAAAATCTCCTTATTATCCCATAAATTGGATCCTCAAGTCTGACATGTAAAAATAATAAACTTAAATTTATGTTTTTCCCACTCAAAGGTCAAAATTAGTCCAAATGGGACTCATTTGCCACCTTGGGAAAATAGGTCCCACCTGGTACAGACTCATTCACCACAGTTGGTGAATAAGTCCTAATGGGGCCCATTTGATAGCTAAGATGCTAGGAAGTTAAGAAATAAGTTTTATATGGTGACTTTGTCAGGTATTTCATCAAATATTGCCTTAGGATGCACAATATGGGGTAATAGGGGCCTATTAGTGATGATGTGAAGGTCAATTATGGCTTGGGACACATAATTCAATGTGAAAGTGTGATTAAATACACTTTACAACACTAAAATGAGATCCACGTAGCCTAGGAAGGCACAATATCCAATGTGAATGTGCAAAACACATTACAACACTAGGTTAAAGTTAAGTTTATTTTACAAGCCTTCTAGATTAATGTGAGTATGTATTTACATAAATTTTATAATGTTGAATTAAGGGGAAATAGATTCATTAAGTCTAGAAGAGCGTGAAAGTACTTTACAACACTTTACAACACCTTTACAAGACATCATTAAATGCATTTGAAAGGGTCCAAGGCCTAATATGGATGCATAAAATTCTTCACAACACTAAATTAAGGCTTCATTAGGGTCAATTTTATCATGAATTATTCCCAAATCGAGCAAGTTTCCTTTTTCTATGGTACACTCAAAAGAAGAAAAGAAGCCCATGGTTGATCAACCTACTCCTACATAATTGCAAATTAAAAAAAAACTAAAATAAATAAAGGTGCTTTGGAGCGTAGGCATAGATGTTGTGACCTTTCTCATGAGTTCTACAAATAATTCAACAAAGACAATCAAGATCCAAACTTGACTAAAGCAGTACATGATGACCCCCATCTTCAACCAAAACAAAACTTCCAATACAACAACCACAACAAGAGTTGAGCTCTTCCATGGATATTATCATTTGTCCTCTTGTTGTGGTTAACTTGGATGATGATGATGAGATTGCTAAAATTGACGAAAAGGTGCATAATGAACTGAACACATTGTTTTTCTCTTCCATGAGCTTAAATGACAAATCTACTATAAAGAGTGTCGAACCTGGTTCTTCTCCTAGTTCAGAACTTTCCCTTGTGCATTTGGATAGTGTCTTGCCTTCAGTATATCAAAAACATGATTGGGAGGTGGATGACTTTCTCATAGGTTGACATGCATTTTCCTTACTAGTCTTTTGCATGATTTATTTTTCATTTTCTTTTGTGTGTGATTGCATGTGTGTAATGTGATCCCTTATGATGTTTTGTTTGATTTTTTCTATCACTTTATGAAGTTCCTTTATTTGTACCTTCATTCTTCTCTATGTCATGCATCTCTTTCTCTTTTTATCCCATGGATTCCTTTTGGGGATGACTCGAGGCATCGAGACACCTTATGTCTCTTCCATGTTGATGCAAAAGGCCTTTTCTTTTTCCTTTTCCTTTTCCCTTTTCCTTATCTCTCTTTTTTAATTTGTCTTGGGTTTTCCTTTTGGGGATGGTGCAAGGGGTCAAGACACCCTATGTCTCTTCCATGTTGACCCTAAATGATTTTCTTTTTCCTTTTCCTTTTTCTTTATCTCCTTTCCATTTGTCTTGTGTTTTCATTTTGGGGATGACATAAGGTGTCAAGACATTAATGTTTCTTTCATGTTTACCCAAAAGGTTTTTCTTTGTTTTTTCCCTCTTTTTGTAATTCTTCTAGTTCTATGTTTATTTTGGGGATGATGATAGTTCCAAGCTCTATAAAAACAATGTAGCAAAGAACATACTAACCCCAAATCCATAGATCCCTTATGTGTTTTGTGTTTTCATTTTTGGGGAAACCCATTTCTTTTCCTTTTCTCTCAAATGACGCAGCCTAACTTAGCATAGGGCTTTTCAAGTTGGATCTCATGTCTTCTTTCTTGTTTGCATTTTCATTTGCTACTTTAAAGTAATTTCTCACAACAAGGTGTTTAGCAATTTATTTAAAGTGGGGGCAAGCATTGGCATTATTCTCTTGCATTTTCCTTTTTCGTAGTTCTTAGTGCAACCTCCTTACTTCATATGATGCATTTTTTGCTTTATGTATGACATTGGGTGTGATTTAATTTACGAGCATGATATATCTTAGCATATTATATTCCTCTTAATGGATTGATGTGATGCATTGCATCCCATAAGTTACAAATACTCTATTCTTTGATTGGTCCTCTCTTAGAGACATTAGGCATGATGTCCCCTAAGTTAAAGACCTCACATGAACTAAGCAAGAATCCCTTGAAAATTTCCTATTTTTTCATTTGTTGTTATATGACCACCTTGCATAACACAACTTGCATGCCTATAGTTCCATCTTGTTTGTTCATGGTCTCCAAGCATACAAAGTTTTTCTTGTCTCGTGAATCTCGAAAATCACTTTTATGTGGTTCCTTATTAAAGTTATCAAGAGATATAGCTTTGGTATGGTTTGAGTGGGAAGCCCAATATGAGTCATGACTTTCCCCATAGCCACTTGTGTGTGTGTGTGAGTGTGTACCAACCATGAGTGTATGATTCTCACCTTATAGGACCTCCCACCTAGTGGACAACTAGAAGTTTTATCACCTCAGAGTGAGTATGCATTTTCTAGAGAAATAGCCTAGATCTTATCCACATTGGGATGGAAAAATGGTTGAAGCTTGATTCGATTCTTTTATTTCACACTTTTTCTCTTTTTCATCTTCAACACTGTATGCTTGTGCTTTGTTGTTAATTTTTATATCATTCTCATGTGCATTCCTTTGTGCTAATGTTAGTTTATTCTGGGATCCTGATCCTGGGGGCTTGATCAACCCTCTTAATCATTGTCATCTCATCTTGCTATCATTAGTACATTGGAACTCATCTTGGTGCATTTTTGTCTACTTTAGTGTGAGCTTGAAGCAAGTTCATCATCTCACTAAAGTGGTGGCTAAATGGACTCACTGAAAAAGTAACCCTTCTAATTTTTTTGACTTGTTTCGGCCCTCCTTGTGATTTTGTCTTAATATTGCCTTGATTTGATGTTGTAATGTGGATAACACATTCATAGTAGGTATTGGGCCCATGTGAACTAATAGGATTTTAAAGGTGCCTTGTAAAAGTGTTGTGAAGTGTTCTAACACACTTTCACACCTTTCTAGGGTTTTATCAAATAAGCTAACCATAATAAGCATAATCAGCCTTAATCTTACCTTATTTTGAGTGTTGTAAAGTGTTGTAGCACACTTTACATTTTTGTAGGCTTATCATTAATAATTGGGCTTTCTTATGCTTTAATTGTCCCTATTTTTCATCCAGAACCCTCATATATTACATCTTTCCAAGGATAATCCTGACACCAATTAGTAACCAATCATAATTCAAGTGTTCCTAGCTTGTGTGGCCCAGATTTAGTGTCTGGGACTTGTTTTCCACTTGGTCAAATGGGTGCCACCTAGGTCTTTTTGGACCTAATGCAGGTCTCAGACATTTCTAAGCACTTTTCATTTTTTGGTCCCATACATTATGCCTAGGCAGACTCATTCACCACCTTGGGTGAATGAGTCTCATGTGACCAAAATTCAAATTTGATTCAAATTTTTGGTAGATTTTCTTCTCCTATATCTGATGTCATCTTGTAGTGTTGTAATTTCTAGAATTCTTGCATAATTAAGTATAAATACAAGGTTCTTTCACTCATATTTTCACCTAGTAATCTAACAAGCAATCAAGTGATCCTAGGATTCAAGATTTCACAAGAGCATTTAAGCATTCAATACCTTTCAAGTGAAGATTATCAAGAATTTGAGAGCATTCGTCAAATTCCAATCATCATGTCGAAGATCGCATTATTCATTTTTGTTATTGTGCTAACAATTGTGGTGTATAGTTCATGATCCAAGCAAGCATTACATTAAAGATCTATCTCCTTCAAGTAAGATTCAAGAACCAAATCCATTGTAGCCATTCCAATCATCACTATAGTACCTTATTTCTAGGGTTTGGTGATTTGCAACTGAACCATAGATTTTAGGAACCCAAAATGCTTGCTCTCTTCCTAAGATTTTTCACCTAGAAGGAGAGAGATTAGGTTCCTAAAATGCATATGCTTCATTGAAATTAGGATGTATGCAATGCGATATGATGTAAATGAAATAGAATAAATGCATATTATTGATTAAAATGATCTAAAATGAATGCAAAAGTGTAATTTAAGCTATGTTTGAAAACATAGTGTGATATGCAAACAACTATGAAATATGAAGAAATTGAAAGAAATATGCAGAACAAAAGGTATGGGATCAAATTTGAGTGCACCTGAATGATGTGTGAGGTTTCTGGAATTTCTGGAATGTTGATGAATTTTTTTGATTTTTCACAGTGGGACTCATTCACCAAGGGTGGTGAATCAGTCCTCTGACTGGTGAAAAAGTGTTATAATCTTATTTCTGACAACCAAGAGTTGATTTCTGACAAAATGTGGATTTTCAGATTTTAGGTGGGACTCATTCACCAAGGGTGGTGAATCAGTCCTCCCCAAGATTCCTGAAAAGTCAAAGGTCAACACTACTACTCCAGATCTAGAAATGACTAAATATCAAGTTTCTGGGGTCAATTCTGCAAAAAATGGGCTGAAACTCACTCAAATTGCTTAAATAGATGATCAATTGATTTGAAGAGCCTAATTTACTTGAAATCCACTTTTCAACACCTTTAAACCTATCAAATCTATGAAACAAAGGTTGCAAAGACACATGCAAAGGGGAAAACTGTTGGAGGGTTATTGAATAGGGGTTTTCCTTGGTCAAACACTGCTTTAGTAATTAAACCCATTTGAAATGAATGATATGGAAGAGAAATGATAAATGAATAACATGAAAGTATTTCAAAATTACCACATCCTTGAATATGAAAATTTGAAGTGGTGTCAATGGTTGCTCCAAAGTGCTTGAAAGTATTTGTGTTGATGATGCAAGACACTTGAGTGCTTGAAGATTAAATGCTTGAATGAGGATATTGCTTGAATGTGTTAGGAGATGTAAAATGAGGTTAAAATCACATATATTATACAAATCATGTGCCTTACTATCAATTCATACCTCATCATAGGGCAACATCAAGTGAATTTTAGTAAAATCCCAAAATAAATTTTTAAATATTTTGAATTTAGGGCCAAGGGGAACTCATTCGCCACCCTTGGAAAATCAGTCCCACCTAGGACCCGCTACCAAGTGTTAGAAATTAAGTCATGTTTAATGTTGTTTGTTGGGATATGACCCAAAAATACACTTAATATAAGCATATGAGGGCATAAAATGATAAAATAAAGAATGAGAATGGTGTAAATAATGAAAATATGCCTAGAAAAGCATGAAATCTTGTTACAAGACCTTACAACACTTTAAAATAGGATTTTTTAATGAATGAAAAGGTGGTTTTTAGGTGAATTGCATTAAATAGATTCTATAAGAATGTAGCAATGTCTTACAACACTTCACAACACCTTCAAAAGATGTCATTCTTTAAGTTTTAGCACCAAAATAAGCATGTTCAATCCAAGATACATCATAAAATAAAAGCAACATAGCTCCAACACTATGAAACAAAGCCTAAAATACCATGAAAATGGTAAGGGTCCATTTTTTGACAATACAACAACATTGCTATTTGTTCATTCATCATTCTCCATTCATATTGGCTTGCATTTAAAGGTTTAGTTACCAACACAGGGTTTGACCAAGGAAAACCCCTATTCACTAACCCTCACAACATTATCCCCACTTCTTGTGTGTGATTGTAGGGCTAGGTTGTAGATTTGTCAAGAATCAAAGTTGGAGAAAAGTTTTCAAATCCTTAAAGTTGTCAAAGTTTTCATCAAGTTTTGGAGAAGCTTGGAGAAGACCTACAGGTGGTAATTTACAGTTTCATATTCAAAAACTGGTGAAAAAGAAGAGAGGAGACCAAGAGGCAAAAATTCCAGTTTAGAATTCCCAGAAAATCAAAAGTGGATTGATTTGCCACTATTGGTGAATGAGCTTGACTGTACACTTGCCTAACAATTTTTTTTAATAGATTTGGATACCCTTTTGGCTGAAACCTCTATTTGCAAATTTCCCCAAAAACTAGATTGATTGTCCCAACTTGGTGAATGTGTCCCAGTTGACATCAATAGTAGATTTTTTATTGATCCAGACCTCCATTCTCCCTTCTTCAGTCTCCTAGGTGCACACTTTATATTCCATAGCTTTCTGTTACATTTTTTTCAATATTCTAGGTCATTTTAGTTAGTTTGCATTCTATTAGGGTTTTGTTTTTCATATTGGAGTGCATTATCTTTTCCAAGTTTAAACTTGGTGGTGAACCCCTCATTTTCTATCAGTCAGCCTTTTGGAAAACCCTATTGCATGATTTCAATCTCCTTTGCATTGAGATCTCTAGGGTTATCCTTGAGTGGAGTCTTTTTTAAAGTGCGTGTGAATAAAAATCATCATATATGATATCCATAGCATTCTCCTATTTTAAGAGGTTCCACATTGCATTGTTAAACTCATTTAAATTATATTTTTGAGTTTGGACCCTACATCCACTCAAATGATGCATGATATTTTAATCATTTCAAAGGTAAATGAAAATATTTCTTCGATTGGTGATCTAAGTTGTAGACCTCAAATCCTTAAGGTTTCATAATCAACAAAGTGTCATTGGTGTCAAACGTAAGAAGATTACCACAAATCTATGGGTATGTGCAGGATCATGATGGGCCAAAAAATGGCGATATGATGGGTATGTGTAGGGTATGTGGCTAACGAAATATTTTTTACCCAAAATTGATTAAACGAAAATGGTTTTTAAAGGAGATTCTCAGCTTTCCACTAATATAAATTATACTTTACTTTGAATTGAATAAATAATTATTATTCATTTTCTATTTGAATTACAACTAAAGTCCCGATTGATAGATTGATTGAAAAACATCTATAGCTTTCAAATTGTATCACATTTTTTGAATCCAGAAAATGTGTCACATTCTATGCTTCACATACTATAGGATTAAAAAAGAAAAAATTGAATTTCATGAAATTTTGACCAAGTTAAGGTGGTCAGACATATGAGTTCTTATTTTAAAAAAAAGTTGTAATAAGAAATTCATAATTAATTATTTACTTGGAAAAAAAATACAAAAAAATATGTATCACATCAGGACATGAGTCCTCTACTTATATCTAAAATCTTATAAAAAAATATTATCATTTTATTGTGGTGAGGGTGGTTAGATAGACACCTACTTCTTATTTTTTCCCTGAAATTTAAGTGCTATTGCATTGAAATTTCAAATTTTCACCAAATAGATTTTTAAAAAAAAAACCTAGTAGTTTAGAAACTACATTCAATTTTCTATAGATTCTATTCTTAGATATTTTGAAATAATATAGATACCTTATTCAAATTTTTACATCAAGTTGTCTAACTCTGATTTTTCTAAATTTTATCGCCACTTAAGGGCCTGTTTTTTCCATGATGATCCTGCACATACCCCTATCTTTAGGTTGGGAATGATTAGTTAAGAATCAGGACAATAAGGAAATTGAATAGCAAAACATTTCGCATCTTGGCACAAAAAACATGTGGAGCATACTATAGTAAATATATAATGTAGACTAAGGTTATCATAGATGGGTCACATCCCATCCTATAAATGCATCCATAAAAGAAGATATGAATAAAAAAATTTAAGGGAGAGAGTGAGAGGGAGAGAGTGAGAGGGAGAGAGGGAGAGAGGGAGAGAGGGAGAGGGAGAAAGGGAGATATAAAGAGAGGTACGTAGGTGATAGAGGTTTAGGGGAAATTATATGTATAAATGTATTAAAGAATAGATTATAGAGTTTAGGTTAGGGCTAAGCAAGAGTATAGGGGAAGATATAACAACGTACTATTGAAGATCTAAATAACACAATGGATACTATAATTTTATCTATACAATACTATCTATTATTCTATGAGTATATATAAGTAATTAATCATATGTCCGATGTTATTAGTGTTTAACTTTACATAATTGAGTTTGGGGTATAAACTAAAACACTTAGAAAATATTTGGGGCTCAGAACTTTGGTCTATATTTCCCAAGATTTCTTACTAATATTGGATATGTTACCATGACCCTAGTTAAGCGATATAAACAATAGAACACCCCATAATTTAAAATTTAAAATAGGTGCTTGAGAAGAACAATAATCAATGAAGATACGAAAAATTTGAGGAACTATCCTCTTGGTGCTTATCCTTTGAGAGGGGGTTAGGCATCAAGGGGATGGAGAATAAAAAATAGAAGATTCTTGAAGGGATCTTTGAATCTAGATGTGAATCCTAAAAGAAAAGATACTAAATAACTACCATGTGAAATGATATAAGGATTGATGAAACCCCAAATATATCATATCAATGGAAAAATGAGATAAGACAACTACAAGAAAGATTGTAAAAAAAATTGAGTTGGTAAGAAAGGTAAATAGGGCTAGCCCAAATGGAGAAGAAAAAAGATAACAATAGAGGATTGAAAGAGAGGAAATGCACTATAAGAGAATGGAAATTATAGAGTGATGCAAGAGCATCCAAGGTGTAGTATAAATCTCACATCAAATAAATGTTGTTTATTTTCAGTAAGGGATAAATTTGGTAGGGTATTTGGTACGGTTACTATTTTTTAGTAAGTATGCATTTATGCACTTATGGACAAAAAATCCCACACAAACCTCCAAAATGATGATTCAAATCCAATGGTGAAGAAATCATTTCAATATCATTTTTTATTTGTGAAAAATTAAAATTTCAATTCCAAAAAAGTTGTTAAAAATATTAAAAGTCAAATTTGAAGCACAAAGAGGCCCTGGATGGGCCCAAAATTAGGTGGAAAACAAAAGAAGTCCACCTTCAAGAATTACTTTGAGGGAAATTTTCTTCTCGAGAGCTTTTAAAAAAAAAATTATAACAAAAAATCCAATGGTCAGATCAAAAGTTATGATCCTGGGAAGTTATCCTACCAAAATTAATAAATTTTGGAAATGTATTATTAAGGTGGTTACACTTTCTAGACTATTCTAGTGTGATTACACATTCTAGATAGAGGATTTGAAAGGGGTTATAGAGGGGGATAGAGTAGAGTATATTGTGGATTTTATTTTTTAGCTTTGCAAATTCATGTAACTAGAAGGCCCATGTGTTGTTAGTTGTAATATTATAATTTCATTTTCATTTGAGTGATAATAAAAAATATTTACTTTCTTCTTGGATATTTTTTTTATGATTTAGTGTTGTTATTCTAAGTTTTGGATTATAAGTGGAGTACCCTTCATCATAGATAAAATGATAATTGAGTGCACCAATAAGGGTTTTGTTAAGCATGTTGAAGGGAGTTTTGTAGAAGAGAAAAGAAAAGAGAATAAAAAAGACAATTTCGCAAGTATGTGTAGTTGGTATTGTTAGTGATTCCAACAATATTATGTGCTATCA
>VDFB02000017.1:344320985-344366354 GCA_007258455.2 Sequoia sempervirens
GTCCTAGTAGAAATACTGTCAAGATTTTTGAATGCATGAAACAACATAGAGCTGCTACTCTTTTTCCTAATCAAATAGGAATACCCAAATCAAATTGTTGAAGCACAAACAATGCAAGGAGACATGCAATTTATTTTCTATTCATTAAACTAGAAATGAAATTACAAGGGTAAACTTAAAAACTCATAAAATAAACTCTAAATTATAGATTACAAGTTGTTGGGAGTAATCAGAAGTTTCTCACATAGACTAACCACTTTTAGGAGATTCTAGGAGCTCACTGTAAGGAGATACGTAGAGATCTATCAAGAGAAATCATTATTCAGACAAACACAAACAAAATATATAGTTGTTGTTTAGGAGCTTCTTTGAATCACACAGAGAACTCAAAAAACATTTCTTTTCAGACTACTATTGCTCAGGAACTCTTCCTCTCCAACTAGAAAAACTAACTGTCTTCATTCCTTTTCTTTATATTCAAAAAAATTCCCTCTCAAATTCAAAATGACCTACCACATTTAATTATGGAGTTGTCAGGAGCTACAAGATGAATATCCCAAAAACTACCATTGAAAAAGGGGGGCTCCCGACAAGTAGGTGAAATAGATGGGGGGCTGACTTGAGAGAAAGCTCAGGAGAAATAAATTCCAACACTCCCCCTTTTTCCTGAGCTGATGAAATAAGATCAATCTTGATCCAAATAAACAATAGCCAATCTGCTCCTTAGGTGCTCAAAGTTGTCCTTTCCCAAAGGCTTGGTGAATATGTTTGCTAGCTACTGCTTAGACCTGTAAAATGTCATTTTGATTTCACCATTTTCAACTAACTCTCTGATAAAATGATACATGATTTCAATCTTCTTTCTTCTTCCATGAAATACAAGATTTTTTTTCAAAGCTATTGATGAAACATTGTCACAAAATATTGTTGTTCCATCCTCTTGTTCTTCTCTCAATTCTACCAAGATTCTTCTCAGCCAAATAGCTTGACATGCAGCTGCATTTGCTACTATATACTCAGCCTCAGCTATTGATAGGGAAAATATGGGTTGTTTCTTGAAATCCCATGAAATGAATCCTGATCCCAAATGAAACAAATATCCAAATGTTCTCTTCCTATCATCCAAACTTCCTACCTAATCACTATCCATGTATCTAACCAACCCAAAATTATTTGTTGTTGTGTAAAAAATGCCATATACTTTAGTGCCATTCACATACCTCAATATTCTTCTACCCACTTTCCAAAGGGTGTCCCTTGGTGTCTCCATACATCTGGAAATAAGACTAACTTCGTGCATTATATCAAGCCTAGTTGCAGTTAAATATATCAAACTTCCAACCAAACTTTTAAACATGGTCAGATCCACATTACTGTTGCAATTTTCCTTGCTCAACTTTAGACCTACGACTTTTGGAGTTGGGGAAGGTGTTCTTTCATGCATCCTAAATCTCTTCAAGATTTCATTTGCATGTTTTCCTTCAGAGATAAATATACCATCATGAATTTTTTTTACTTCTATGCCTAGAAAATATCTCAAGAGACCTAAATCTGTCATTTCAAACTTTCTTTTCATGGCCTCTTTAAAATCAGCAATGAGGAAATCATCATCCCTAGCAAAAACTAGATCATCTACATACAAGACAATAATCAAAATCTTACCATTTGCTACATTGATGTAAATATTGGGCTCACCATCGCTTTTTCTAAATCCATTACTCATCAAATATGAGTCAATCTTGTTGTACAATGCTCATGGAGCTTTCTTCATGCCATAAAGAGCTTTCTTTAGCATGTATACCTTGTGTTCTTGACCCAAAACTTCATAACCAGGTGGCTGCTCCACATAAACTTCATCTTTCAACACTCCATTTAGAAAGGTGGACTTCACGTCCATTTGAAACACCTTCCACTTGTGTTGGGATGCAATTTCTATGACTACCTACATGGTCTCCATCCTTGCAACAGGGGAATAAGTCTCATCATAAACTCTCCCAAACTATTTTTTGTGCCCCTTAATCACTAATCATGCCTTGTGTCACTCTATTCTTCCTTCGAAGTTGTATTTGGTCTTATGGACCTATTTCACTCCAATTACTTACTTGTTGGGAGGAAAATCATTTACTTCCATGTTTTATTCTTCTTTATTGCATCTATCTCCTCATCCATGTCCTCACACCATTTATCCTCTTTCACAACATCCTCAAAATAAATCAGATTGCTATGTGAAAATAATACAAAATTAATACTCTCATCAAACTCTTCATCATACCTTTCATTTTGGTAGATCTCCCTTAGACTCTTGGTGTTTCTTGGCATTAGGGAGGTGAGAGTGAGGTATGAGCTTTCACTATTGCTGCTGCTTTGCTAAACAGACCCTATCAAGAACTCTCAGGAGCTCTTAGGAGCCAATCAGAGCTATCGGGAGCTCTTGGAAGCCAATTCTCTAGTTGTTTGTGGCTACTTACCTTTATGTCTACTCACGTCAGGAGCTATCTAGAGATCTTTTTGTCCAATTCTTTGGTTGTCTGCGACTATCTTCTTATATGTCTACCTTCATCAAGAGCTATCAGGAGCTGTTGGGAGCTACCAAGAGTGACTGTAGGCTCATCTTGTTGTACTTCATGTTCTCTTTCTTCTTCATCAAGAGCTATTAGGAGTGGTTCTAAGCTATTAGAAACTATCACTCCATCCTATGACTCATCCTCTAGGAACTCCATGTCCTTGTTGATGATGATTTTCTTGGTGACTATGTTATACAACCTGTAGGCTTTGGACTCTTCACTATAGCATATGAAAATACACTTTTCACCCTTGTCATCCAATTTCTACCTCTTTTCTTTGGGTACATGAGCATATGCCACACACCCGAACACTGTTAAGTGCTCAACTGTCGACTTGTGTTTTGTCCATGCCTCTTATGGGATTTTGTCATGGACCGCCTTTGTTGGACTTCTATTTATCCGATATACAATTGTTGCTACAGCCTCTCCCCAATATTTACTTGGGAGTCATGTTGCTTTTAGCACGCTCCTTGCCATCTCCATTATGGTCCTATTATTTCTCTCAACCACTCAATTTTGTTGCAGAGTATAACTAGCTATTAGGTCCTTCTTGATGCTATTTTTCTTGCAAAAATTTACAAAATAATTAAAAGTATACTCTCCCCCTCTATCTGACCTTAGGACCTTGATGAAATGTCCACTTTCTTTTTTAGCCTGGGCCTTAAACAACAAAAACTTATCAAATCCTTCAAACTTATGTAGCAAAAAATAGACCCACGTCTTATAGTTGTAATCATCAATGAAGGTCATAAAATATTTTCTCTTACCAATAGATATGGTTTGCATAGGGCCTACAAAATCTATGTGCACTAGCTCCAATGGTGCTCTTGACCTTGTAGAGTTACCCAATTGAAAGGGTTTCCTATTTTTCATGCCCAATTTATGCAAGCCTCACATCTACAACTAGGCTCTACTATGGTTGGAAAACCTCCAACCATACCCTTCTTTGAAAAATTACTCAAACCAGTATACCCTAAGTGTCCATACCTAAGATGCCATAGCTTGGAGGGGTCTTGAATGGTGCTCCTGAGGGCTAATTGTTGTACTATTGTACATTTTTCATTCATGGGAGGTGCACCTAAAAATTGAGATGAGAAAAACATCTCAATCTTCAAAGGAAATAGTGAGTTCTTTTTCATTTGAATTGCTACAAACACTTTCCTCCTCTCATTCTTGTCATAAATAATTCATTACTCCTTCTCCATCAACACTTTGTATCCATTTTGGATCATCTGTCCAACACTCATGAGGTTATGCTTTAACCCAGGAGAAAGAAACACATTTTTAATCTCCTTCTTTTCACCTTTCTTACATGGATCATAATAGATCATTTTCCCACAACTGGAACTAATCCATTGTTCTCCATTCTTATCTCCAACTTTACATTCTTATCATTGTGTACCATAGAAAAATGTCTATTGGATATTTTCATCATTTTTTAGGTCTTTCTCTCATGATGCTTGGTCCATTTTTCTTTGATTTAATGTTGTAATGTGACTTCTGCATTCACATTAAGTCTGAAATATCTTGTGAAGGTTTTGTGAAGATTTGTAAAGAATTTCAATACTTTTCTAGACTATTTTCATTACAATTCACCTAAAAATCACCTTTTCATCACTTATCAAGTCCTATTTTGGAGTGTTGTAAAGTCTTATAGCAAGATTTCACACTTTTCTAGGCTTAATTTGACTATTTACACCTTTCTTATTCTTTATTTGACCCCTTTATGGACTCATAATACTTAATTAAGTGTATTTTTGAATGTAAACTTGAAAATAACATTAAATGTGACTTAATTCCCAACACCCACTTACAAGTCCAAGGTGGGACCCATTCACCATGTGTGGTGAATGAGTCCCTATTGGCTCCGAATTCAAAATATCTCAAATATTCTTTTGGGTTTTTATTCAAAATTACCTTATGTCAGCCTGTGATGTTGTATTATTGGGTTACCAAGGCGCAATTGTGTATAAATAAATGTTTTTCTCCTCATTTTACATCTCCTAATCTCATGATTCATTCAAGCATTCAATCATCTACTCAATCACTTTGCAACATTCAATCAAGCATCAATTAAGCATCTTGGAGAAACCATTGACATATCTTCAGATTTCTTCAACAAGGTTGTGGTGAGTTTAAGACATTTTCATGTTGTTTATTCATCTTTCCTTGTTCATTTATGCATTAAGGGTTTGATTACCAAAGTGGGATTTGACCAAGGCAAATCCCTATACTCTAACCCTTAACCATTTTTCCCCTTCTGCACATGTGTTTGCAGACTTTTTTATGAAAATTTATCAAGAAATTAGGTGTTGAAAGGTAGAAAAGAAGTAAAAAAAGTGTTTCAAGTCAACTACAACCTATAGTTCGATTTTTGTAGATTTGACTCCATTAACCCAACAAGAAGACAAGTCCAGATCTGGTGCTACAAAATTAATTCTTGATTTCACAAAAATTTGGGATAGGACTGATTTATTATCAATGGCGAATGAGTCCCACCTTAAGGCTAGAAAACTAGATTTTGTCATATTTTGTATCCTAACAGTCAGAAACCAATTTTTGGGACTTTTTTCCAATAGCTAAACTAATTCGTCATTAGTGGTGAATGAGTCCCACTGGTGATCTTCATTGATTTCTATCAGCATTTAGGACACCCCAGATTCATCACCTAATTCCTAGGTGCACTATGTTCATCCTTGTTAAATTTTGTTTACATTAGTTTAAATCTCCATTAGATTTTTTGCATATCTCATTGTGTTTTCAAACATTGCATATTCCATAGTTTTTTTATTCATAATCAGTCAACTACATTACTTAGTTGCTTTTAGATCATCTCATCTAGCCTTAATCACATTTATCTATCTCCTTTCAAGTGAGAGATCCTAAGAGTGCAAGAGTAGCCTATATAACTCATCAAAATTTATGGTTCATTTTGGTGAACATGCATATTGAGCACTTTATCATTCTAATTTAAATTTCCTCTTGCATCCTAGGTTTCATTTGTATCAACATTCAACTAGGTTTTTCTTTTCTTTTTTTCATCCTAGGGTTTCTCAAATTGCATTAGTGAAAGACTCATTTAGACTTCATTTTTTCATATCATATCATTCAAAAACCAAAAATCGGCATTTGCATCCTTAGTTTGCATCTAAAAAGCATTAAAATCACTTTAATTTTTTTGAAAAACACAAAAAAAATCATGTACCTAGACTCATTCACCACCCTAGGCGAATCAGTCCACTTGGACATTTTAAACTACATTTTTCAGGAATTTTTTGGGTATTTACTGCATTTTTGTTATCTACTGTTATTTCTCTATTTTAATAGTTTGCATAATTTTTGTTATTTACATTTTGTACTCCTAGATTGCATTGCATTTACATTCACCTCATCTTTTGTGGTACTTGTATGAGTGTTTGGTTCCCCATTGATCATACTTTAGTGAGACGAAGTTTTAGACTCATGGCTTCCCACGATAGCACTTTCATTGTAGACCTTGGGATCTCAAGAGCTCCTACTCCTAGTTGGACAATGGTGCATTAGGCATGGATACGACCACTATTATTCCTTCAAATTTCCATCCAATGCATGTTGAAAAAAAAAATGATTCCATTCCGCAAGAAAAATTCATTAGTATTCATGAGGATTTTGCACATTTACAACAAGATATATCCTTGAAAACATTTCACCACTACCATACTTACAATAGAAAACATTCATCATTTGATTGAAAGTGATGATAGCTTACAAGTCATGAAAATAATTGCTAAGATATGCAACAAATATGTTCCTTCTACTTCCCAGTCAGCAAACATTGTTGTAAGCGAAGGAGGACCTCACATTCCTCCTCCTTCAACCATAGCATCCATATCAACTTATACCACTCCTCAAGTTACAACAACTATGCAACGGGTTAGTCATGTGACTCCTTTTGCTATTCCAACTAGCATTCCTAGTTCTTTTGTGACATCTAATATTCCTTCTTCCACCTTCACCCCTCTTAGTGTCCCTTTCACTTCCCCTAACATTACATACACTCCATCACCATTTTCCCTTGCACCTCATACCACTTACATCGATCCCATCATTACACAACTCTTTAACACTGTTTCAACAACAAATTTCCACCATTAGCCAAAGTTAAAATGCTCCACCCACATATCATGTCCATAGTAGCCCATTATCCTTATAGATCTTATGCACACAGATGCCACAAGGAATTCAAATGCCTAGGTTTGAGAAGTGTGGAGGTAAAGGAGACCCTACTAATCATTTCAATGCTTATACAACCTTGTGTGGTAATTTTGTCCTTGATGATAAGCTATTACCCAAACTTTACCCTAGGAACTTAAAGGAAACTGCATTGGAGTGGTTTTCAAACCTACCCAATCATTCAATCTGATCATTTAATGAACTTGTAGATTCCTTTATAAGTCATTCCCAAGTTCATATGACTCCCAACAAGATAATGGATGGTCTAATGCGATGTAAACAAAACGTAGATGAAAAGTCACTGATTTCATTTCACGATATCAGTCATTGTATGCTCAAATTGATGTCAAGATTCCTAATTCACATCTGCAGAAGATGTTTATTGAAAACTTGCACACTCACCTTCAGGATAAGTTGACTATGATGAAATTTCCTTCATTCATGCATTTATGCACGACCCGTTGTGACTATCACAACTTGGTTTCTAGTCTCGATTTAAAGTCCACTTCTAGAACCAAGCTGAGAAGTCTGAGCAGAACAACCAAAACAATGTGCAAAACTTTAAAAAACCAAATAGAGGCTTTTTATAGTACAATCTGCCTCCTCAACAACAAACTCAACCTTTTCAAAGTCAAGTGGTAGTTGTTAAAGCAACAACGCCCTTTACCTATGGGACTGGAAGAGACAATTTACCCCCTTACCTGATGTTGGTTTGAATAAATGTCTTCCTAGCTAATTCATTCACTAGGTAATTAGGGGACATATTTACATGTTAAGTTTATTTAGGATATAAGATTCTTTCTAGAAGTCTTAGTCGAATTTTCCAGAACTTATCTTATCTAGCTATATTGCATGATTCCTAGGTAGTTAGTTGACTCATGTCATAGGATTAAGATACTTTTCATGATCTTGTCCAATCACATCTCTCAGCCTTTCCTTTATAAGCAAGGCATCTCATGTACATTTGCATATCAATTGAAGCTTATTCAATCATATTCAGCCATTAATCAATATTGCATTGTGAAGCAAGCTTTCTTGCCATTCTCTTTCTTATGGAAGTGGTTCTGGTTTACCAACTATTCTTGGGGTTGTTGGGGAGTCACCATTTACTCCCACACGGTATTGAGCTCTCCAAGTGTTGTAGATTCATTCCCAGATCTAAGGGTATTGTGTTGGCTTGAAGTTTTTTGATGGGTGCAAATTGGGGTTTCAAGGACTTCATGGTTGGGATGAGAAGACTCCGCAGATGAATTTTGACTGTAAATTTGTCCATTTTGGATAAAGTTGTTTTTGAGGAATTTTATTTTTTGCTGGGACAACCTCCCAAGTGGTAGTCTTTTTCCATTTTTCACAATAAATATTTTTTGTGGTATTTCATCATAAATTTGGGGAAAATTTATTTATATGGGGAAAAATTTTATTTGTATATTAGGCTATAGTTTTGCAAAATATTTGGGGGTTTAATGATATTTGGATTGGTCAAATCGGGTTATGGACCATCCTTACGGTCACATCCCTCGGTCCTGGCGTCAGATCCTACATCCTTTGTTCTACATCAGTGGTTCTCCTTGTACCGTCACCACCGGTCAACTCACATTGGGTATCTTCAGTGGCATATTCCTTTATTTGTCATTCGGTAGAAGTCTTTTCATGGTACATGCCATCATCTAATTCTCCTACACAGGTCTTGGTACAACTTGTCACATCGATGGTACATACCCATTGTCATCCTAATCTGCGGTCCTTTCACCACTTCTTCTTGGTGTCATTACTAGTCAAATCAACTACTAAATCGAATATTCCTTACAATCTTCTTTTTCTAGTGCTGGGTACGAGTCTAGTCGTCATTTGTTTTGTGCGGGCAGTACACATTAAATCTGTGGATACATGGTCCTCCATCTAGCGATGTCATTGGCTATCAACAGGGAGTTGTCACCTATGCACTTGGTACTTGTCACTATCAGCATGGTACGAGTATTCTTTTTAATCGACATGTTTTATTTCTAAGTGTCTTTTCTTAAAAACTTTATTTTATTGAAATGTCAGCTATTCTAATGTTTATCAGCAGTTTCTAATGTAAATGTCGACCGTGTACTTTGTAAAGCCAACATGACATAAACCCTATTTATCCTGATGGTCATATGAATGACCAATTATTAGCCTCGGGTGCCCATTTTTGCACCAGATTAGTCCTAGTTTTGATTCTCAAATGCCTTTTATATGTCTTTTTTTCATTTTATCATAACTTTTGTAAACAGAGGCCATTTTTTAGAAACAAGATATCGTCGGAAAGCTGGAAATGTCAAATTTTCAGTGGTGTAGATATTTTGCAGGGATTTTGTATTTTTGTGCCATTTTTTCTAGGTTGAAGATAGATCTCCATTTTTGGTTTATGAGCTCATCTCTTGTACAAAATGGGTTTCTTAATTACTTTGGAGAAAGGGAACTATAGGCAATGGAGTAATTTAATTCTTGCTCATCTTAGTGAGTGGAATCTATTGTCATATTTGTTTAATGAAGTTCCTTGTCCTAGCACAGATGATGAGTATTGCATTTGGAAAGGCTTTAGGGTTAGAGTCTTTAGAGTTATTTTTAAAAATGTAAATGATGACATTTTGGAGACACTTATTCACATTGAATGTCCTCATGCTCTTTGGAATCACAATAGAGAGGTGTATGGAGACCATGATTCTTCTTCATCTCTTGAAGATCTTCTTTCCAACTCCAATATGCTTCTTCATTCTTCATAGTTGATAACTCATGCTTGTGATCCTTTGGAGGAGATTGTAGATGCTTCATAGGTTCCTAATTCTTCATCTTCTATTGATGATTCATTGAAACATGTATCTGATAGTCTTCCTGATTGGGATTCCTATTTGATAGACATTGCTTCTTTGTTTATGGAGTTTCACATTTTAGATTTGGAAGTCCAATTTGAGGGTCTATCTCTCCTATTTGATGGATCAACTATTGTCACTTCATGTTTGTCTTTGGAGATTGTTTAAGATTAGTTTCCATTGGTTCCTAGTTTGTCACAGTTTGTTGTGATTGGGTATGTACCTGATTGGATTATGGCATCATCTTCATCATCCAAGAACTTTAAAACACATGAGAAAATTTCAAAGACACAATCTACATGCATATGGATTCCTCCTAATTCCTATCCAGAATGGGAAGCATTTTGACGTATTTGTACTTCGTGTATCTTCTTCCTAGGGGAAGAAACATTGTTTGTAGGAATTGGATTATGTTTTGTCTTCAGACATTAACCATACTTGTAGATCACACATTGTGGGGGGGATATCTCTCTATTACCCTCTTATGGGGGTTCATTGATTGTATATACATGATGGATGTAGTCCTTGGGGGGGTATCACTAAGTCATCCATACATCATGTTTGTTTGTTTTTTTTATTTTCTCTCTTTTGGAGAGGAGTTTTGTCCCATTGAGTTTTCTCCCTTTCTCTGCTTGTGAGATATTTTTTTCATTTGCATTGTAAATGGGTACCTAACATGGCCTAGTAGCTAGGACCCGTAGTCATAGTCATAGTCATATTCTTTGCATAGTTTGCATAATAATCTTCTCCCTAAGTTGCACTTAACGAGGGGTGTTGGTGTGAATAAATGTCATGATGCCTAGCTAATTCATTCACTAGGTAATTAGGGGATAGATTCACATATTAAGTTTACTTAGAATATAAGATTCTTTCCAGAAGTCTTAGTCAAATTTTCTCGAACTTATCTTATCCAGCTATATTGTATGATTCCTAGGTCGTTAGTTGACTCATGTCATATGATTAAGACACTTGTCACGATCTTGTCTAATCATATGTCTCAACCTTGCCTTTATATGCAAGGAATCTCATGTACATTTGCATATCAATTGAAGCTTATTCAATCATATTTAACCATTAATCAAAATTGCATTGTGAAGCAAGCTTTCTTGCCATTCTCTCTCTTGTGGAAGTGGTTTTGGTCTAGCAACTATTCTTGGGCTGTTGGGGAGTCACCATTTACTCCCACACCTGATACCCTCCATAACACAATGAATCAATTACTCTAGCAATAGATGGTCACTTTTCCTACAGTTAAACCACTTGATACCACCAAGCCTTTACCACCCACCTTTAAACGAAATTCTTATTATCATTTTCATCGCAAAAATTAACATGACACCTAACAATGTAAGTGTCTCAAACACTTAGTTCAAGACCTCATTGATTCAAGTTGTTTGTCCATTGCAGGTGTCAATGATCAAGGCAATAAGTCTGATGTACCTATTAATCAAAATTTATAAATCTTTACTAACCCTATTCCTAAACACGTTTCATTTGTCAAATCTAGTGAACCTTCAAACACTCATGTGATGAACATTAATACAACTAATGAACAACATGATATTGCTCCAATTGTTACCCAAGTTAATCCTATGGATGAACTTGTGGGTATGATAGATGTCCCTCATAAGGTCCTAACAAAAAATCTCTTGATATTACATTTTATTCTCAGATATACCTAAAGATATTCCTGATGGTCCTCTTTACATAGACCCCATAATCTATGATAAGCCCACAAATGGGATATTAATATATCTTTCTTGTGGCAAGAATGTGATCATGGAAGAATTTTTAGTACTACATGAGCTTTATCAAGAAGAATATGGTAAACCAACTGCATGGATTAAAACACATACAGGTTTTGCGTGCTCTACAATCAGATCGATCGTACTCCCATTACAAATAGGACCCAAAACATTGGATGTAACATTTTCTATTATTCCACAATCAAACCAATTTTGTCTATGGCTAGGCTACCCTTGGCTTCACTCAATGAAAGTGGTCCCCTTAGTTGTTCACAAATGTTTGAAGTTTCCACATGGAAATTAAATATTTACCATACACCATAGTGGTTTTCATCTGTTGTCTTCTAAAGATAATTTATCCTTAGAAGCTTACTGGCCTAAACCTATGGAACCCATCACCCCTCACAACGACTTTTTTTCATATCCTATTGGAAGTACAAAGCTAAACGAATAGCCGAATTGTCTCTTTGTAACATGTCCCCATCCATTTTTGCTTCTCCTATGTTGGATGAGACCATGCTTCAGCTTGAGTCAAAAATTGAAAAAATAACACAACCTCCCAAAAAGCCAACAACAAACACTTAACCTTCATAATTTAAATGACCAATAGATACTAAAACCAATCTTGCTATGCCTCCTCACATTGAACAAGTGTATAAAGCTAAAGAGAAAGTGATTGACCCATCTTCTTTGATTTCTTCCGTTCTTCCCCCTTCAGAGGAAAAGGAACCTATGATAGATCAACCTACTCTTACCTCTCAACAACTTCAAAATAAAATAAAACAAAAGTTTGGTGCTAGGGAGCGTAGGCATCATCATCGTCTCCTTTCTTGTTAGTCATGAATGTAAGAAAAAAAGGAAAATCAACCTATGCCTTTGACAAAAGAAATATATGATCACCCTCTTCCTCCTAACCCACCACAAAATAATACAGTTGAGCCCTCACAACAAAATGATCTGATCCAATAGCCACAACTTTTGATACATCCTTCCTTGGAAATGACCATCCTCTTATTGTAATCAATCTTGATGATGATGAGGAGGAGATCACAAAAATAGATGAAGAAGTGAATAATGATCTAAACTCTATATTTTCATCTACCATGAGCTTAAACAATAAACCCTCTCAACCAAGTGAAGAACCTAGTACACCTCCTAGTTTGACACTTGCAATTATTCCTTTAAAAGGTCAACCGTCCTCACAATACACTGAACATGATTGGTAGGCGTCTGACTTGTTAGATGGTTGACTTGCATTTTCCTTGCTTGCCTTTTCACATTTTTCTTTTATTTGATCTTTCTTTTGCAATTGTATGTGCATATTGTGTTCCCTCGTAATTTTTGTTTGATATTCTCTCTCTCTTTGTACACTTCCTCTATTTATACCTATATTCTTCTATATGTCATGCATTTCCTTTTTCACTTTTGTCTTGTGTTTTCCTTTTGGGGATGATGCAAAGTGTAGAGATGCCCAATGTCTCTTCCATGTTCACCCAAAAGGTCCTTTTAATTTTTTTTCCATTTTCTTTTTTGTTTCTACTTTTGGGGATGAAACAAAGCATTGAGGTGCCTTACGTATCTTTCATGTTGACCCAATCAGCCCCTTTTCATTTTTAATTTTACTTTTTATTTTGTTGTCCTTTTGGGAATGACGTAAGGCATTCAAACTGCAATGTCTCTTCCATGTTGACCCAAAAGGTCCTTTTACTTTTTTCCCTTTTTGTTTTGTGTTTCTCCTTTCGGGGATGATGCAAAGCATTGAGACACCTTATGTCTTTTCCATGTTGACCCAGTCAACCCCTTTTCCTTTTTACTTTTGTTTTTTCTTTTTTTTTTCTCTTGGAGATGACGCAAGGCATTGAGACCACAATGTCTCCTTCATGTTGACCCAATTTTATTTCCTTTTATTTTTCCTTTTCATTTTCTTTTCACTTGTGTTTTTACTTTTGGGGATGATGCAAAGCATTGAGACCACAATGTCTCTTCCATGTTGACCCAAAAAGGACTTTATTTTATTTTGTTTTCACTCTCTTTGTGTCATTCTTCTAGTTTTATGTGCTTTGGTGAATGATGACAGTTCTAAGATCTTTAATAGAAATATTGCAACAATGGACATATTGACCCTAAATCCATATATCCCTTATGTGTTTGGTGTTTTCTTTTTTGAGGGGAAACTCCCTTTATTTTGTTTTCTTTTTTGTTTACATGAAGAAACATTACTTGGAAACATATGACTTGTCATAGGGACCTTTTGAGTTGGCTCTCATGTCTTTTTTTCTTTTTTATTTCACTACTTTAAAGTGGGGGAAATACATTGTCATAATTTTATTTGCATTCTTGATTCTTATTGTAGCCTTGTCACTTCATATGATGTGTTTGTCACTTTGTGGATGACATTGGGTGTGATTTCCTTCATAAGTGTGATCTATCTTAGCATATTACATTCCTCTTGGTGGCTTGATGCAACACACTGCATCCCCTAAGTTGTGAATATTTTATTTTTTGATCATTCCTCTCTTGGAGATATTAGAAACAATGCTCCCTAAGTGACATTCCTTGCATGGACTTAACATGAATCCTTTGAACATCTTTTACATTTTACATTTTTACCACCTTGCATAACATAGCTTTCATGCTTGTGTTACTATCCTCTTTCTTCATGAGTTCCAAGCATACGAAGCTTTTCTTGTCTCATGAAGCATGAACTGATATTTTCCTTTGTGGCACCTTTTTAACATTATCAGGAGGTATAACTTTGATATGGTTGAGTGGGAAGCCCATTCAACGACACAAATTTCCCCATAGCCACCTGTGTTTTTGTGAGTGCATACCAGCTAGTGTATGTTTCTCACCTTTTTTGCATTCTCTCCTCGTGGACTACCATGAGTTTCATCGCCCCAGAGTGAGTATGCATTCTCTTTTTCTCACAAATAGCCTAGATCTAATCCATAACTAGTTGGACAGAAGATCGAAGCTTGATCCAATTCTCCCTTTTCTTCTTTTTTCATATGTACATGTTCCTTAGTCCTTATGTTTATTTTTCCATCGAATCTTCATCCTAGGGGCTTGATCATCACTCTTGATCGTTGTAATTCCATCTTGCTAGCATAAGTGCATTTGGACCTCCTTCTCAATGGCTACTTTAGTGTGAGTTTGAAGCACGTTCATCCTCTGTCACTACAGTGGGGGCTAAATGCACCATAGAAAAATGACTCTTGGACATTTTCATGGTCTCTTAGATCTTTCTCTCATGATTCTTGGTCCATTTTTCTTTGATTTAGGGTGATCCCACAATAGTGGTTTACACTTTTTGGCCTAACTGGACACTGATATTTTTTTTTTTAGCACAATCTCTACATTAGGGCACCTATAGCGATTAAACCGTAAGGAATTTGAAGATGATGTAAACTAGAGTCTTGTCACATTTTGTCTGTAGATTCTAAAATTATTTTTTTCAATTTTTTTGGAATTAGATTGCACTTCTTTTTCCATCTCCCACAAAATTGGTTTTTTTCAAAAAACAACATTTTTAAAAAGTGACGCACACCGTATAACGCATAATTTTTTTTCCATCAAGGATAAAATTCCAATTCTTTCAAATTTAGATTTCTAACTCCGATATCTAGTGTTTCCACTTGGTTAGATAGTTTTCTATTGAATATTTTTTCTTTAATCAAGTTTCAAATTCAATCAAATGACAATTCAGACATAGCGCGACTGTATAACACATAAATTTTACTGTATGTATCAAAATTATTCTCTTTTTTTTTGTTGGATCAAGGACTTCAATATCTGGTGCACTCATATTTTTAATTTTTTTATTTTTATAATCTTCTATTTTTCCACTTGTGAAGAACAGAGACTTTTGTTTTCGATGAAAAACCTATATTTAATAAAACTTAAAAAATAGATAGATAATAAAACCAAAACATACTAAAATGATATTCATTGGATAGCTCGTTCTGAAGGCTACTCGATTCCAAGTTTGGTTTCTAAATATTCCCCCATTTTCATCCCCAAGCGGAGCTTGAAAGCGTAAAATTTTAGGTTTTTTGTGTGAACACATTAAAAAATTAGGGAAAAAGGGGGTTCGCTAGAACCAAGGGGGTTCTAGCGAACCCCCAGGGGTTCTAGCGAACCAAGGTTCATTCGAACCCCCACAAATATGCATTTTTCCTTTGTTTTTTGGGCGGGAAATGTGGGCCCAATAGTTAATGGGTTCACTCGAACCCTAGTTCGGTCGAACCCCTTTATGGCTCGGTCGAACATGTAGGTTGACGCGAACCCCTAAAACCAATTTTTTTTCCATGGGGTCATTTTTTCTCAAATTTCCTTCCTCTTCAAAAGTGTAAACCACTTATGTGGCTTCACCCTTTAATGTTGTAATATGACTTATGCATTCACATTAAGTCCTAAATATTTAAATTATGACATCTTGTAAAGGTGTTAAGAAGAGTTGTAAAGAATTTCTACACTTTTATAGACTCTTTTCATTACAATTCACCTAAAAAACACCTTTCCATCACTTATCAAGTCCTATTTTGAAGTGTTGTAAAGTCTTGTAACAAGATTTCACACTTTTCTAGGCTTAATTTCATTATTTACACATTTCTTATGCTTTCTTTGACCCCTTTATGCACTCATAAGACTTAATTAAGTGTATTTTTGAATGTAAACTCAACAAATAACATTAAATGTGACTTAATTGTCGACACCCACTTACAAGTCCAAGGTGGGACCCATTCACCATGGGTGTTGAATGAGTCGCTCTTGGCTCCAAATTCAAAATATTTCAAATTTTCTTTCAGGATTTTATTCAAAATTACCTTATGTTGGTATGTGATGTTGTATTATTGGGTTACTAAGGCACAAGTGCATATAAATAAGTGTTTTTTTGGTCATTTTACATCTCATAATCCCATAATTCATTCAAGCATTCAATCATCCATTTAAGCACTTTACAACATTCAATCAATCAATTAAGCATCTTCGAGAAGCCATTAACATATCTTCATATTTCTTCAACAAGGTTGTGGTGAGTTTAGAGAATTTTCATGTTGTTTATTCATCTTTCCTTGTTCATTTCATTTCATTTCTTCATTAAGGGTTTGATTACCAAAGTGGGATTTGACCAAGGAAAAACCCTATACTCTAACCCTTAACCATTTTTCCCCTTTTGCATGTGTGTTTGCAAACTTTTGTATGAAGATTTATCAAGCAATTAGGCATTGAAATGTGGAAAAGAAGTTAAAAAAGTGTTTGAAGTAAACTACAACCTATTTCAAGCTTGGAGACAACCTATAGTCCATTTTTTGGAGATTTGACTTCGTTAACCCAATAAGAAGACAAGTGCAAATCTGGTGCTATAGAATTGGTCCCTGATATCATAGAATTTTGGGAGAGGAATAATTCACCATCAGTGGCAAATGAGTCCCATCTTAAGGATGGAAAACTAGATTTTTTCAAATTTTGGATCCCGATAGTCGGAAACCAATTTTTCAATACTTTTTTGTAATAGTTAGATTGATTCTCCATTAGTGCCGAATGAGTCCCACTGGTGATCTCCAATGATTTCTGTCAGCATTTAGGACACTCCAGATTCATCACCCAATTTTGAGGTGCACTATATTCAGCCTTGTTCAATTCTATTTATATTATTTTACATCTTTATTGTATTTTCTTCATATCTCATTGTGTTTTCAAATGTTGTATATTTCATATGTTTTGCATTCATAATCAATCAATTACATTTCTAAGTTGCATTTAGATCATCTCATTTAGCCTTAATCACATCATACATACATTTGATTCAGTGAACCACATTTATTTTGAGGGTTTATCTCTCTCCTTTTAGGTGAAAGATCCTAAGAGTACAAGAGTAGCCTATACACCTCATCAAAATTTATGGTTCACAATGAAAGAAAACAAATTTTCATTATGAATTATGCGGTTGTTGCAACCAATGTCCAAATACCATACTTCAGGGCTGCCTTCTTCCCCAATGTTGCACATGATGAAAGTTGTGGAATGATTTCCTTTAGCCATATTCGCATTAGCCACATTTGCATTTTGTTTTGATTGATTTTTGTACTTTTTCTAGCACTCACTTGCATAATGACCAAATTTATGAGAGTAGTAGCATTCAACATTGCTCTTTTCATTCTTTTGATTCAAACTATTATTTTTCTTGCCTTATCAAGAGCTGGTCTAAGATATGCTTGCTCATCCTGAGCCTTCTCCTCCAACATCTCCTTGTTCAGAGTTTCCATGACCTCTACCTCTTGAGCTCCTTCCACCATTGTTTCTTCTCCCCCTTCCTCTTTCATTTGACTAAGCTTTAAGAGCTTTCTCTTGGGAAGAAGTAGTAGACCTATTAAGGAATTGCTTATGGGTTTGTAGTGAACCCATCGGCTCATCAACTAACAGTTTTGAGAAGTATTTTTCCTCTTCAATGGCAATCACAATTGCATCAAACTTCATGCGTAAGCTCCTAAGGATTTTCTCCACAAACCCCTAGTCATCCATGACTTCTGCATTCACCCTCAACTAGTTTATCAAACCTGAGAGTCTTGTGTGAAACTCTGAGATGGACTTACTTTCCTTCATTTCTTGAGAGTCTCAAACTCTCTTCGAAGCATCTTGAGCTTCACCAATCTAACCTTATCAGTCCCTTTGTAGCTGGTCTGGAGGATTTCCCAAGCTTCCTTTGCATAGTTATTTGTTGTTATTCTAGGAAAAATAGCTTTTGTTAAGGCTGCTTCAATAAGACTAAATGCTTTTGCATCTTTCCTCCTCAACTCCTTCAATTGGTTATTTTGGTTATTTGTGAGAACAACATATTCTATTGCATCAATCACATCATTGAACGCACTTATCACAAACTCCCACTTGAATCATTTGCAACCATTATGGTCTTCATCTTCTTTTCCCAAACATCATAGTTTTGTCTGTATCTATGGAAAATTTAGATTGGTTAGCTTATTAAACAATAAACACAAAAAAAAATCCATTGAAGTAACAAAGCACAAAGGAAATAAACATGAAAATAAAGGAACAATGTTACCATAAATCTTGATCTTCCATGCTTCACCTTTGTTACGCCTTCTAATTTGCACCAAATTGAATGAGGCCCTTAGATTTCAAATGAGCACCTAGACTAATACCAAAGCCCTATGCAAATGTTGAAGGATTTGTATAAAAGAAATGACTTCACAATAGACTAAAATGACAGTGACTGCAAATGACAATAATAATCGCCTAAGTTGACAGAATGAACATGAGATATGAAATAAGAATAAAATTGCCATTTTATAGAAACTGCAATTTTGAATGTGTGGCCAGGATGAGAAGATGACAAATACCCTAGAATCAATTGTCAAGATTGAATGTTGTAGTATGGAATAGGGTTAGGTCAAAATTAGGGCAAATGATAAAGATGAAGGGCTAAGATTGAATTATAAGATAATTCAATCAAGGGCTGAAATTAAATGAGATGTCAATAGATAAGATTTGATGTGGAAGATAAGATTGGCACGGACAAAGAGGTTGCTGGAGAAATTAAATAATAAAAATTATTTAATTTAGGTGGCCAATGAATAATTAAATAATAAAAATAATTATTTAATTATAGAGGAATGCGACAAAAAGAATCATTTTAATTTAAATAATGATTTAATTCAAAATTCAAGAGAGTGGACCAAATTAAATAAATAAAATTTATTTAATTTATGAGAGAAGAGGCTAATGAATAATTAAATAATTAAAATAATTATTTAATTATAGTGGATAGTGGACAAAAATTAAATAAATAAGAATTTATTTAATTTTAGAAAGAAGGGGACCTAATTAGTGACGTAATTAAATAAATAAAATTTATTTAATTAATCAAGGGAGAATAAAGATAAAAATGAATTAATTAAATAATTAAAATTAATTAATTAATAGAAGAATTATGACTTTAGAAAATAATTAAATAATTAAAAATTATGTAATTATTAAGAATGAAAGGGGCAATGTTGAATAATCTAAGAGTTGCAAGCTTAGGACAATTTTATGTGTCTACATTTTGCCCCTCTTTGTCATAATGTAGCATGTCGCATTGTGACAAAGAAAATAAGTCGAGAATATGCCCTAGTGCAAAATAAGATAAGGAAGAATGACGAGGAGGGTTATGGTATGCCCCCTCGAGAGGATAGACAGTTTCCAAGAACATGGGTGTGCTCTCGAAATTAATCAAAAGACTAGAATATGAAGAGACAAAGAAATGTTAGTGCAAAAGAAATGGATGATGATATGGATGCAATGCCTATATGAGATGAGTGAGAGAAGATGACAAGACTAAAGAAGATGCATGTTAGTTCCTAGACCAAATCCTTCAAAACATTGACATAGGACTTTAATATTTATTGCTCTTAATCATCATTCGGCGAACTGTTGTAATGGCCAATAAACACCATGATATGGCATAGATCAAGGTGTGCAAGGTCGTACCATCACATAAGACAAACAGTCACAGACAAGGATGATCATGACTCATACTAGGAGCATGTTTGCCCCAATCTTTTTGCCATAATCAACCACATGCAGAAAAAAGATAAGGACAAATAATGAAACGTTGCTGCTTCTCTAAATCCTGTTTCCAAGACATCCTTGAGAAACTAGTAGCACGATTGTCAAAAATACAAAAACAAATAAAGCCCTTACCATGATATGTCATTGTTTTTCTAAATCCAAAAATCAGGACCTCGCTGAGAAACTAGTAGTCATGCGTGTCAATTGACATGATATGTCGCTGCTTCTCTAAATCCTAGTTAGTGGGATCTCGCTGAAAAACTAATATCATGATAAAAACTAAAAGACAATTGTCAAGTGTTTGTCAAGTGTGTCTGGATATCCCTTGTTCTAATGCCAAGATGCCATGTTTGATAATGTCGAGATGTCGAAATATTTAAAGTTTTGATGACCTTGGAAAATGTTGAGAATTGGTGAATTCTTTCAGGACATTTTATGATTTTTTTTTTTTGGATCTTTTCAAGACATTTTATGATTTTTTGAATTTTTTTAGGACATTTTATGATTTTTTTGAATTTTTAGGACATTTTATGATTTTTGTTTTTTAGGGCATTTTATGATTTTTTTTGGATTTTTTTGAAGTTTTAAAGATGGAGTGAAATGAAATGTGATATGATTAATTGAAGGAATAAGATCTTCCACATTAGAGGTAATGCAACCATGGATAAATGATAGATCAAAATGAAAGATTCACTGCAAAACATGTCACACAAGCAACATATCTTTTGTCAAAAGATGATAATGGTTCGTTGATTGGATGTCAAGAATGATCGATTCCATAAGGCATGAAGACGATAAGTACTTAGGATCACTGATTCCTCTAAGTACGATGATATTGATGATTGTTTATGATTGATTGACAAAAAATATGAGGATTGGATAATGTTTTACAGCTAGGCTTAAATATGATTTGCATGATAAGAGTCAAGGTTGCAAAGGAACATGATGACCAATATTGGAGGTGATTTAATCATGGATAAATGATAAGGATGTGAACTATGATGGAATGGTAGTACATAAGGATATGAAAGGAAATCCAAAGCATGTGTTTGTAATTTTGCCCCTAATCTCATCAAGAACAAAGGAAGGAATGGGACATGGATTTTGATAAGCTAGGAGATATGGAATGGAAGAATGCAAAGATAAGGATAATGAATAGGATGATCAAGATCGATAAGAAATGGACACAATGCCTAATTATTTTGCTCCTATTCCTCATCAAGACCAAGGAAGGGAAGAAAGGATGTATTAAGATAGGATGGCGAAATATGGATAAAAGTGTAGAGGATAAGATGTATGACATTCAAGAAGATCCTAATCTTGTCAAGATCAAAGGTGGAAAGGTAAAGGAATATAGAAGATAGAATATGGATAGGGATAAATGAAAATGGAAGGTAATATATGCATGATAGGGAGATGGAGGAAGGACTCAAGCATCAAGTTTCACAGCTAATATCCCTTTAATATGTGCTCTAATAAACCATGGCAAGAAGAATTAGACTCATAAACGTTGGGAGATAAATGGTATGATGGAAGAAGCTAAGGACTTATGCAAAGGTTTGGATTAAAGGAGGATAATGGGGGATGGATGTTGGATAATGGATAGGAGTTTGGAAGGATTGTTGATGGATAAATGAAAAGGATGGAAAGGATGGAAAGATCAACATCAGAACACACCTTGAAGGGTGGTGGAGTGATGGAGGAAAAATGAATTTGGAAGGTGATAGGTTTTTAGATGGATGATAGGAGGAAGCTTTTGGATTAGAAAATTTGGATGCCAATTTAGATTTTATTGCTTCTACAAGACTTTTAGGAATCCACATAGCTTTTGACTTTGATTTTTGATTCATGGACCTTTGTGGCCTTTGAGATTCTTCTTTTTGCTTTATGGGCCTTTGTGGTCTTTGAAATTTTTCTTCTTGATTTATGGGCCTTTGTGGCCTTTGAATTTTTTTCTTTTGAATTGATGGGCCTTTGTGGCCTTTTGGATTTTTATTTTGACTTGGGATAAAATTTTCTTTTATTTTTGCATGGCTCTTCAAGGAGACATCTTGATCCTTTGATACATGTGGATTTTGATATGGAAGCTTTTGACATTTGGCACCAAAATTGCTTCCAAGATCAATGGTATGGGTGGATGGAGATGAATGATATGGAGGTCTTATGGATGGGTTAATGTAGGTAGAATTTTGAGAGGGAATAAAGGATGTGTGCCTTTGTTGTTCTTGATGAATAGGAGATGAAGGGATGTAGGGCCCCAATATGGATGGAAGGGTTGATGAACTAGGGTTTGGATGATAAGGACCAAGGATAGATGGAAGATTTGATGGACTAGGATAATGACCTAGGATAGATGGAAGGTTTGATGGACTAGGATATTTAGATTTATTTTGATGGAATCTGGACTTACGATGGATACCAATGTCTTGAGCATGAGGTGTATAACCAAGGCCATGATAATATGGATTTTCTTGGATAAAAAGGGGTTCTAGGATACCTTGTTCATGAAGGCCTAATCCTTTTCCTTTGTAGTTCATACTTTGACACATTCGTTTTCCAATAGGATATATATTGTTTATGAAACAAGATGCAAGTCCATCATGAGGTGGTTGTGATATGGAAGGAATAACAAGATCATTGAGTAAACCACCTTGGATAAAAGTGAGAGAACCCATTTGATAGGTAAGAGGTTCATGAATAGCTTGAATAGGGGTGATAGACTCTTGTAGAGGATTGTGGTCATGAGGGGAATTAGGATGTGTGGTAGGATCTTGACATGGGCATAAGGGGGTACTTTGATCTTGACTTGGAAAAGGATCAAGAGGTGTAGGAGATGGATTAGCTTGCTCTTTATTAGATATGGAATCATCATGAAGTGGTATCAAAGGCATATCTTGATCATGAGAAGGATGGACATCATCATGGAATGAAAGGGTATCCTTGAATGGAGGTTGATCTTGATCTTGATGAGGAAGGGAATCTTGATGTTTTGTGGAAAGCATATCTTGATCATTGGATATGATGGAATCATGAGATGGTATGAATTCATTAGATGAGGTGGAAGGAGGATTTGGAAAGATACTTTTCTCTTGAGATGGAAGGGGATCATCTTGGATGACACAAAAAGAGATAAGGGGATCATCCTGAGGTTCTTGAGAGATGGGCTCTTGGTCAAAGATTGGAAGAGATTGTGGAATTTTGGTATCATTGTATGGAGTGGAAAGAATGCTTTGATCTTGATGTGTAGGGGAGTCTATGCTAGCATGCTTTGGACTAATAGATTGAAATGAATCATTGGATGGAGATGGTATGATGAGAGAGGATGGTTGGATAGATTCGTTAACTTGGGTGAAAGACTCGTGAGGTTTATTTTGACTTATGGGAGATGAATATAGATGCATGACATGGTAGGAATGCTCAAGATTATTTGTGTTTGAGGACATAGATTTAGGTTTGTCATTTAGCCTTTGTAGAAATTCATGGATATTGAACTTGGATGGTGTAGTTTTGGGTGAGGATAAGGGCTTATGAGATGATTGCATCACTTCATTCAAATGTTGGGGTTCAATTTATTTTTCAAGCTCTTTCAAACGATGGTCAAGATATTTAATCCTTTGGTTTCGTTCATAGGTCATGGATGAATATGAAGGATGGCAATTAGACATGTTTGGTTTTGAGAGTTTTGGGAATGTTTTGAGGTGTGATGTTTGTTTGAGGTTGATTTTTTATGTTCAGATTTGTGAATGTGGTGAATACTATTTGAAAATCTAGAAAACACTTGACAAGCACAATGTTTTGACTATAAGAAAGCACACATCAGATAAGTACAATCCTAGGTTAGGCCAAGACAATATTTGCTAGAATCCACGTAACTGCATATCTGTAGCGTGTGAATTCAGAAGCTTGGCTGCACGGGCTCCCCCTTACAGTGCACTCTCTTCTTAGGCCAACCAAGCTTCCAACCCCCATGAAACTCCCATGGCAAGCTGATCACCTCTACTACAAACTGCGAAAGTGTGGATGCCTTCACACCGACCGGTGCTGCGCTAGCAAATAGAAGGATTTTGGCTTACTACACAAGAGTTTTTAGTTCGGGACCCCCGTTCGAGTGGCCATACATGGGGAAAGAGATTAATCACCATTAAGGTGGCACTCCAGCCTGAAGAGGTTAAGCTCAACAGGGTTTAAAGGAGTACAACTTCGTCCGTATGACACATCTGCACTCGCAACCTTAGGTTTTCCCTTAAGGTTTACATTTATATACCGGTTGGGGGTAGCTTTGCTTTAGCTCCGTTGCTGGTTTGAGTCACGTTGGGGTGATGAAATCCCCAGGCAGGCCCAATTTCTAGAGTTGATAACTGTTTCTCTTACACCGAAGATCGCTCGAAAGCGCGAGGGGAGAGGATACTCTGATATACCAAGTCAGGGTAAATAACATATTAGAATGGGTTTGGTTTTTTGATCACAAGGTTTTCACCAAGTGAGAGCATAATCACCTACCATTTGTTCAAACACAATCAAGCAAAGAAGACATGTGTTCTTTTTATATGCACCAAATTCAAATGTTTGCTAATCTAAGAAAAAAAAACAAGCACAAAGTTTGTTTATTCCTTCTTTGACATGAAAATCTGCAAACAATGAATATTAGTAGTCTCATATGCAATGGTCTTGGACACATGAATGAGAATCGCCACACGCTACAAGAAAAGATTAGTCACCACTATTGGAGAGTTAGCTAGTCACAACAAATCTGATTTTTAGAAAAAAAAATTGACAATAAAATGAAAAATACATAGAATAAAGCCTTTCTAAAATCTCAAGAGGTTTCCAAAAATATAAATAAATCAAAAAAATTTGTTGTTTTGCACGAGAAATTTATTTTTTATGAAAACTCATAAAAAAATTATAAAAAATACAAAACAGCTCTAAAAATTCTGATTTGTTTTACTGGAGTCATCTGATGTCATTCCAAATCTACAAAAAAAATTTGTGAGTAGATCTGCAACCGTGAGTGAGATCTAAGCAAATTTGTTTTAAACCCTAATTTCAAAAACTCTATTTTTTGACTAATAATTGCACATCCAAATTTACAAACTAAAGAGTAGACCCCTATTAAAATTCAAAGATCTTTCTAGAAATGTAAACATATATGAAAATTTTGATTATTTTCTCCTGAAATTAATTTTTTATGAAAAACATAAAATAAATTATAAAAAATATAAATCGGCCCCAAAAAATCTGATTTTTGGAATGAAAGCTCTAAACGTTGTCTCCAATCGAAAATTTTTTTTTGTGAAGAAATACGAAGCCATTTGAAAGTTATGGTCCAATCCTTGGAAACTAGGGTTTTGTCCACAATGATGTCAACCCTGCAACAAAAATCAAACAAAACCTGCAAAAAAAGGAAATCCAACTCCAAGATTTCTCAAAATGTATTAAAACATGTCGGGTTCACCAAATGTAATCAAGGGAAAATTAGATTGGTTAGCTTATTAAACAATAAACACCAAAAAAAAATCCATTGAAGTAACAAAGCACAAAGGAAATAAACATGAAAATAAAGGAACAATGTTACCATAAATCTTGATCTTCCATGCTTCACCTTTGTTACACCTTCTAATTTGCACCAAATTGAATGAGGCCCTCAGATTTCAAATGAGCACCTAGACTTATGCCAAAGCCCTATGCAAATGTTGAAGGATTTGTATAAAAGAAATGACTTCACAATAGACTAAAATGACAATGACTGCAAATGACAATAATAATCGCCTAAGTTGACAGAATGAACATGAGATATAAAATAAGAATAAAATTGTCATTTTATAGAAACTGCAATTTTGAATGTGTGGCCAGGATGAGAAGATGACAAATACCCTAGAATCAATGGTCAAGATTGAATGTTGTAGTATGGAATAGGGTTAGGTCAAAATTAGGGCAAATGATAAAGATGAAGGGCTAAGATTGAATTATAAGATAATTCAATCAAGGGCTGAAATTAAATGAGATGTCAAGAGATAAGATTTGATGTGGAAGATAAGATTGGCATGGACAAAGAGGTTGCTGGAGAAATTAAATAATAAAAATTATTTAATTTAGGTGGTAATGAATAATTAAATAATAAAATAATTATTTAATTATAGAGGATGTGACAAAAGAATCATTTTAATTTAAATAATGATTTAATTCAAAATTCAAGAGAGTGGACCAAATTAAATAAATAAAATTTATTTAATTTATGAGAGAAGAGGCTAATGAATAATTAAATAATTAAAATAATTATTTAATTATAGTGGATAGTGGACAAAAATTAAATAAATAAGAATTTATTTAATTTTAGAAAGAAGGGGACCTAATTAGTGACGTAATTAAATAAATAAAATTTATTTAATTAATCAAGGGAGAATAAAGATAAAAATGAATTAATTAAATAATTAAAATTATTTAATTAATAGAAGAATTATGACTTTAGAAAATAATTAAATAATTAAAAGTTATTTAATTATTAAGAATGAAAGGGGCAATGTTGAATAATCTAAGAGTTGCAAGCTTAGGACAATTTTATGTGTCTACATTGTCCATTAAAGGATGGTGGCTACTACAAAATCTTCCCTTCATCTCTAGCCATGTCTCCAATTATAAGACTTTAAACACACAGAAAAAAAACAAAACAAAAAAAAAATTCCCTAACTCGTGAAGAAATGGGGCCTATGGCTCTGACACCATGTCAAGATTTTGGAATGCAAAAAACAACACAGAGTTGTTGCTTTGTTTCCCAATCAACTAGGAATACCCAAATAAAATGCAGGAAGCACAAACAATGGAAGGAGACATGCAACTTCTTTTCTATTCATTAAATTGGAAATGACATTACAAGGGTAAACTTAAGAACACTGAAAATAAACTCTAAACTACATATTACAAGTTGTTGGGAGCAATCAAGAGCTACTCACACAGACTAACCACTTTCAAGAGCTTCTAGGAGCTCACTGTTAGGAGCTACACATAGCTCTATCAAGAGTAATCACTGCTCTAACAAATACAAGAAAAATATACAGTTGTTGTTTAGGAGCTTCTCTGAATCACACAAAGAACTCAGAAAACATTCTTTTTTCAAACTATTGTTACACAGGAACTCTTCTTCTCCAACTAACAAAACTAACTATCTTCATTCCTTTTTTGTCTATTCGAAAACATTCCCTCTCAAATTCAAAATGACCTACCACTTTTAATTTTGGAGTTGTTAGGAGCTACAGAGATGAAGATCCCGAAAAATGTCAATGAAAAAAGGAGCTCTGAGTGATGGGTAGGTGAAACTACTGGGGGTCTGATGTGAGAGTAGGCTTAGGAGAAATAAATTCCAACAATACTATCAACAAAGTACTCTTGATGCTTCATGTTGACACCATACTCTCACAATTCCATTGAAAGATGTTCAATTGTCAAAACAAGTCATTTATCCTTTTGTTGTTTATCTCATTTTTCCTTTTATACCCCTGCCTCCATATCTTTGCAGAGTTCAATAGCATCACTTGCAATCTTCACAATGAATTTTTGTGTGGCAATTGACACGAGCATATTTATTCCTAAATATAGACACTAAAAGCCACTCCTAGTTAGATGGTGCCCTGCTAATTCATCTAGAATTGTTGGGGTGTAATCCGTGAGTGACGATAAAATTCAATAAGCATTGCATCATCATCTTGCTTTGGATCTTCCACATTTTATAAGCACTTTTTCCACCACAGATTCATTTTGTGGGTACCCGTGCTTGACTGTTTATATCACCTTTTAGACAAATTCATTTTGTGCATATATTGCAATCATTGTATTTTCTCAAAATAAGATCCTAGAATTCAATCTTACACCTGCATTATGCATTTTCTTTGAAGGATGTAAATCCCTTTCACTACAAAGATATTCTTGTGAAAACTTCCCAAAGTTTTTCAGTGAATGCATTATGTGTATAACCTGCCATTGTCGTTGTGAAACCACATTTCCCATGAGGATTTTAAAAACATTTCAACTTAAATCCATTTTATTTGTATCCTGCACATCATTGTATTCCACAAAACCAATTTGGGATGAGGAATTTCCTGAAAGACCTCTAGGGTTCTATGAAGAAGCCTTCTCTGTCAAAATTTTGTTATCATCGCTTTCAATGAGATGACATTTGATTGAGGCATTTCATTAACCATTTCATGCATGAACTATATATTCCTTTGAAAGCTTGTGAAGCCCTTTCAACAATCCATTTTGTGTTTCAACCGAGAACATTGCATTCCCTTAAAGTTTTCTTTTAAATTCCAAATTGGATATGTTTTCTTTACACTGTCATTGCATTTGCTTGAATGTTTCTATTAGAACCTTTTCATCAAATCCTCTTTGTGTGTTTTTTTGAAAATTCATGTGCATTCTCTATTTCCACATTTCGCATGCTCGGGAATTTCTAAAAGTCTTTTCCATAATGCATTTTATGCATTTTTTTAAATCATTTAATTTCATTAGATTAGATCCTTTTTTAGATCTGTTGTCAAACCATTCATTGCCAATGTACTTGAATGTGCTTCGATAGACATTAATACCTTTCTCCAAAACAACAAATAATAGAATTTTCTTCAAATTTTTGTCAAAACTATTTCATATTCTATGTATATTCTTCTAACAAGGCACTCCATGAGATCATCTCTTCTTTTTATTCATTCTATGAAATAGTTTAAGTGCATTGTCCTTGTTTCTAAAATAAAACAACAAAATATATTGTGATTGCTTTTTGTTTGAATGAACGATGCACTGTGA
Source organism: Sequoia sempervirens (assembly GCA_007258455.2). NCBI lineage: Eukaryota > Viridiplantae > Streptophyta > Pinopsida > Cupressales > Cupressaceae > Sequoia > Sequoia sempervirens. The sequence continues at coordinate 344,349,711 of VDFB02000017.1, forward strand.
AATTCTCGTAGATGTGAAGCAATATTCTTTCCAAATATACACTCTCACATGGGTTCTCATAGTAGTAATTTTTACACTATTTGCAAATTTGGCCAAGTAGGTTCCATGCATGGTTCCTCCTCTTCTGGGTCAAAGCTCTTAGATCCTGTGTTTCACTTTCTAGAGGTTTTCAAAACCAATTCTCTAAGTGCTTTTCATGCTTCCATAACTCAGATCCATATCATTCCTGTCATGATGTGACTACCATCACCATTTTTATTTGCATAGAAGTTTCATATGCCTTTCTGATGAATGCATTTTGTGCTAATGGGTATGTGTAGAATCATCATGGAAAAAACAGGCCCTTAGGTGGCAAAAAATTCAAAAAAATCAAAGTTAGGCAACTTGAAATAAAAAAATGAATAAGTTATCTATATTATTTCAAAAATATGTAAGAATAGAATCTGTAGAAAATTGAATGTAGTTTCTAAACTACTAGATTTATTTTAAAAATTTAAAAATCTATTTGGGGAAAATTTGAAATTTCAATGTAGTAGTACTTAAATTTTAGGGAAAAATAAGTAGGTGTCTATCGACCACCCTAACCACAATAAAATGATAATATTTTAGATATAAGTACAATACTCATGTACCGATGTGATGCATATTTTTTTGTAATTTTTTTTCAAGTAAATAATTAAATATGAATTTTTTATTAAATTTTTAAAAAATATAAAAACCTGTATGTTTAACAACCTTAACTTGGTCAAAACTTCATGAAATTCAATTTTTATTATTTTAATCCTATATTATGTGAAGCATAGAATGTGATAAATGTTTTGGATTCAAAAAATGTGATATTGTTTGAAAGCTATAGTTGTTTTTCAATCAACCTATCAATCAGACTTTAGTCATAATTGAAATAGAAAATGAATAATAATTATTTTTTAAATTCAAAGTAAAACATAATTTATATTGGTGGAAAGATGAGAATATCCTTTAAAAACCCTTTTTGTTTCATCAATTTTGGGTAAAAAAAAGTTGTCAACCGCATACCTTACACATAACCATCATATTGCCACTTTTTGGCCCATCATGATCCTACACATACCCTAATTCTGCACCAAATCTTCCTTGTGCATTTCTTGCAATTAAAAAAAATCTGACGCATTTCAACAAAATCGTTTTTGAATATCCCATAGTCATTTCATGGTGTGACAAAAAAAATTCTATCACCATGTTTATGATTCCATATTTTACATGATAGGGAGTGGGAATGAAATTCCAAACTCGACGTCCAAAAAGGCCTCCTATATATATTTACAGGTATGTACAGGATCATGATGGGCCAAAAAGTGGCGATATGTAAGTGATATGATGGCCCATGCGGCAGACGACCTTTTTTTAACCCAAAATTGATGAAACAAAAAGGGTTTTTAAAGAAGATTCTTATTTTTCCACTAATATAAATTATTCTTTACTTTGAATTTAATAAATACTTATTATTCATTTTCTATTTTAATTACGACGAAAGTCCTAATTAATAGGATGGTTGAAAAACATCTATAGCTTTCAAATGGTATCACATTTTTTGAATTTGAAACATGTGTCACATTCTATGCTTCACATGTACTATAAGATTAAAAAAATATATATTGAATTTCATGAAGTTTTGACCAAGTTAAGGTGGTCATACATACAATTTTTATATTTTTTAAAAGTTGTAATAAAAAATTCATAATTAATTATTTACTTAGAAAAAAATTACAAGAAAAATATGCATCACATCGGGACATGAGTCCTCTACTTATATCTAAAATATTATTAAAAATATTATCATTTTATTGTGGTTAGTGTGGGATAGACACCTACTTATTTTTTCCTTGAAATTTAAGTTACTACTACATTGAAATTTAAATTTTTCACCAAATAGATTTTATTTTTAAAAAAAAAAACCTAGTAGTTTAGAAAGTACATTCAATTTTCTATAGATTCTATTCTTACATATTTTTGAAATAATATAGAGAACTTATTCAATTTTTTATGTCAAGTTGCCTAACTTTCATTTTTCTGATTTTTTTGCAACTTAAGGGCCTGTTTTCCATGATGATCATGTACATACCCATATATATATATATATATATATATATATATATATATATATATATATAAAGCTCTTGCAGGTGGGATTGGGTTTACGTTTGGTCCTGAACATGAACCTTTGAAATTATGGTTCAAACATGCCATCCCAATCTAAAAATTTGATGGCATTAAACTTTTAAATTTTTTGGATTTTTTTACTTGTTCTTGGTATCTTAGGTCGGGTTGATGATAGAGTTGTGGACTTTTGCAATCTTTTTATTTTTGAAGTTTTTTGTTTTTAAATTTTTTTTTAGTTTATTTAGTTTTATTTTTACATTTTTAAAGGGATTTTTTTAATGATTCTTATGAATTTTAAAATCTTTTAGATTATTTAAAATTTGTTTATTGAATTTTAGAATTTTAAATCTTTTAAAATTTTATTTTAAAGATTTTTATTTTTTTACTTTAATGTTAAAATTTATTTGTTTACTATTTTAATTTTCTAATTTTTAATATTTTTTGGATTTTTAACAATTTTAATGTTTTTGTATTTTTACATTTTTACATTTTTTGTATTTTCATATTTTTTTAATTTTAATATATTTTTTGTATTTCTATCCTTTGAAATGGACAGTCGAAAAATGAAAAAGGAGAAGACCCACGAAAAATCAAAAACACGAAAAGGACGACACAACAACATAGAAAACTAACAAATAGACAACACAAAGACCAAACAACAAAATGAACAACGATAACCAATGAAATAGGATAACAAGGCGAGAGGATGATGACAACAAGATGGTGATGTAGATTGAGACTAGGCATGGAATGTGAAGCCACACAACCCCCGAAGGTAAAGCATAAATCACGATCTAGAATGGATTTGGTATACAAATCTTCAAAAAGTGCAAGGTATTGGTTCTACTCTAAAACTTGAACCTTGAAGGAAGACACACAAAGAGAAGTAGAAATTGGAATCGGATTAGAACTAAGAACAAGAACCTTTCAAAGGTTCAAGGCTCCGAATTTGGTTTGAAATTCAATTATGAAAAGACAAAAAAAAAAAGACTAGGAAAGATCAGAGTTGGGATAGAATCAAAAACATGATCGTTCTGAAGGAGAAAGGTTTAGGTTCCATCCTGACAATCGATTCTAAAACATAGAAAGGAAATCGGGAAAAAATCAGATTTGGAACAACACTTGGAACCTAAACACTCTTTCAAGGACAAGTTTAGGTTTCATTCCAAAACTTGATTTTGATAGAGGGAAAATAAAGCAAGGCATGGGAAAAGAAAAAAATGAGAATGACAAAGAGTGAGCACGACAAACCAAAATAGAGAAATGTGAGGAAATTAGAGGAGGTCCTTGTCTTTTCTAAGGAAAGAGTTGGGGTGTGTATACAAGGCATAGAAAATATCTTATTAGGAGTATTTTTAAGTTGTTCAATAAGATCATACTCCTTTTCACTATGTAAAGGTAAATGAGGAGCACTAAGTAGGATAGGTTGAGGCAATGGTAATGAAGCATGATTCATTTGTAGTTTCCTATTATTCCTTGTATTATATGTGTGAAAAATCGTATTGTAAATCAATTACTATGGAACATTGTTACTATCAAGTTGCATTGTAAAATTTTAGATATCTCCTAGAGTTAATGGTTTCTTTTTAGGTGGCTCTAAGATAAATATAGGTTTTTTTTTTTAACTTGAGGTTGATCTGAGGGTGGGTAAATGGTAAGAAGTGGCTCAAGAGATGAATTCTAGGAGGTCCAATAATTATAGGATTAGTAGGAGGTCTAAGAATTAGAGGACTCAAGGGAGAGCTAATGTTCATAACCTCAAAAAAATTATCCTAAGATTGTGATGATCCTTTAGCAAAGGGGGGTCTAATGTCACCTCATCATCTTCATCTAATGAAGCCACATTACTATTTTTTGAAAGACCTGTATCAGTTCTATCATTACATTGCATCATGATATCTACCCTAGTAGGAGAGTTTTTACAAGAGGAGAAAACAAGATGTTGATCACATTCCATGGTTAGATTTTGTAAGGTAACTTCATCACAAACAAGGGAGGCATCAAGAGAAGAACAACTATTATTTTCTTTCTTATCAATTATTGGATCCTTTTGTTCAATTATATCTTCCCAAATGGGAGAAGCATTAGGAGAGGGGGAAACAAGACTCTCATGACTCACAATAAGTGTATCTTCTAATACCAAACTATCTTCTTCACAAGTAGGAGAGATATTAGGAGAAGAACAAATGTGATTATCATGATTGTCTAGGATTTCATCCTCTTTCCCTAAAAGATTCTCACAAGTAGGGGATGAATGGAGACTAGGTAGGGTAATGTTAAGAAATGTATCAATGATCTCATATTCTTGTGACATAATATCTTTCCAAATAGGAGAGTTTTTAGAAGAGGAGCTATCAAGATTGTCATGAATCTCAATGGGTGTATCTTCTAACACAAAAATACCTTGGTCACAACGAGGAGAGGTATTGGGAAAAGAGAAACTATGATTGTAATGATTGTATATGCTTATATCTTCATTCACTAAAATATTCCCACAAATAGGAGAGATATTAGGGGATGTGGAATTAAGGAATGTGTCAACATTTTCACTCTCTTGCACTAAGAGAGTCTCATAACTTAGAAATATATTGAAAGAATGAATAAAATGCTTGTTAATGAGATTTTTCTTGGCATACATTGAAAGGAAAGATACTCACATTGTGTGTAAAGTAACCTATCCAACTTAGAAAATGCTTCAAAACTATAAAATTGCCCAACAGATCTGATTAATTTTAAAGTTGAAATAATTTTGAAATGATTTTAAATGGATGTGTTAAATGGATGATTAAACCTAATACATAAAATAGAAATTCTCAAAAATTGACAAACTAAAACAATGGTTCATCACTAGATCTAGGAAGTGCAAAAAACCATAAAAATAGTTAGAAAAGTTGGTTTTGATAGGCCCTGAAGGACTCGTTCACCCATGGGTGAATGGTTCTTTGTTGTGTATATTTTGCACACACACCCCGCCGAAGGCAAGGACTGCCTTTCTTTTCCCACCGACGACTCGTTTCTACTCCCGTTGGGTTGTTTTTACTTCTACCTCGCTTTGTGTGCCCCTTTCCTAGAGTCCAAGAGGGTCACATGCCTTAGAATGATCAAATTCCTCTTGACTAGATTCACCCACCTAATTTTCACTAAGTTTTTTGCTTTCATAGAAATTCCCCTACAAGTTTCCCTTCACCCATTGCCCCAATGTCCTCCAAGCCTCGGGGACCCACAACTACAATTCACCTCATGCGGGTCGCCGCTGAGTAGCGACTAACACCAAACTTTTGCCAACATGGCAGGATCCACACTTAGTTTCTCCATTTGAGCCTTGACCAAGCACCCAAATGAGTGTGGATTTCCACATCTCACCTAACCCGAGTCCACCGTACCAAGAAATCAATGCATGCCATTAATAGAAATTGGCCTATAAACACTGCTCCCTACACTTCATTTTAACCTGGGGCATTCAAATCTAAGAAGAGAAACAAAGTCCTGCCCCCACTTTTTTCTGCTTTTGCCTTGGTCCTGCTAACCATGTCCCTACTCGCTTGCTTCACTTTTTCCTTCATTTTTTACTTTGGGGACAAGATTCCTATGGATTTGGGATGTTTTTGTGATGCCTAAGTGAACTACCAAGGTTTTGTTGGGCTTTGGAAAGTTGCAAAAATTTCAAGGGTTGTCATCCCTTCTTTGTTGTTTCAGAACTTTCCTTGTGGGTTGTCATCCCTCCGTTTCCATTTTAAAAATTTCCTTGTGAGCCGTCATCGCTCCGTTGCCATTTTAGAACTTTCCTTGTGGGCTGCCGCCACTCCATTTCCATTTCAGAACTTTCCTTGCAGGTCATCGTCCCTCCATTTCCATTGTAGAACATTCCTTATAGGCCACCGTCCCTCCATTTTTGTTTTCAAACGAGTGACTGACCCTCTGGCTCCCCCCTTCCAAATCTCCACATTTCCAAAAAAGGGTGAAAAATTCAAGTTTTCATCATGTACAACCCATAAAGTTAGTTTCTTTGCATACCTAAAGGGGTTTTGATTAAATTTTCCATGTGTTTAGACATTGTAGAAATTTCCTTCCAAGCCATCATGTGCAGGGTGTCATGTGCTCATTGTCGTTACTAAATGGCGGCGGACCCTCCAGCTTCCGCATTCCAAATTTTTGCATTTTTCAAAATGAGTCAAATTTTAAGGAAATATGTTTTCACACTCTTTCTACCCCTTTTCCCATGCGTGGTAAAATTGAAAAATCTCAAATATACTAAGTTTTGTGAAGTTGCAAAACTTTCCTTATGGGTCGCCGTCTCTCTATCACCATTCGTGGGAACTTTCCTTGTAGGTCATTGTCCCTCCGTCGCCATCCATGGGAACTTTCCTTGTAGGCCGCTATCCCTCTCATGCCATTTTCGTGAACTTTCCTTGCGGGCTGCCATCCCTCCATTTCCATCCATGGGAACTTTCCTTGCGGGCCACCATCCCTCTGTAAGCATCCATGGGAACTTTACTTGCAGGCTGCCATCCCTCCATCATCATCTGTGGGAACTTTCGCTATGGGCCATCGTCCCTCCATTGCCATCCATGGGAATTTTCCTCGTGGGCCATCGTCCCTCTATTGCCGTCCATGGGAACTTTCCTAGCAAGCTTCTATCCCTCTGTCGCCGTGTGTGGGAATGATCCCTATGGGTTGTTGTCCACTATCTATCACTGCCATCCCTCCATCATCGTCTGTTGACTGGTGTTCCTCTGTCTTCCACTTCCTCTCATCTATTATCCTCTGTCGCCACCATCCATCTACTATCAATCCATCTGTCACTACTGCCCATCCACTATCCACCACTGCCACTGTCCATCTGCCTTCCCCCATCTTCCGCCACCACTTCCCATCCATTGTCTGCCGCTTCTACCATTTTTTTGTCATCCATCGTTCATTTTTCTACCACTGTCGCTCATCTGATGTCTATCATTGCCACCGTCTATTCACCATCCATCATCTAATGCCACTATTTCCCATTCATTGTTCGTTGCCACTGTCATTCATCTTTCATTTGTACCACCATCATCCACCCACCATCCATCACCCATCATCCGCCCATCTTTCATCGTCCATCTGCCCTATGGCACCCACACTGCTGAACCCACATTTATGTTTGTGGTCCAAATGAGCTCCAAATATGAATATTATGATCTTTTGATGATGCATGGATGAATCTAATAATAAGATTGTAGGATTTGACTAACATTTTCCTTAATTTATGTATGAAAGCACTTACTGTACTTCGTGTATGTAGTATTTATGAAACCTATAGTAGGTCCTTTGAGGAGGCCCATTGAGAAAGATAAACAAGGAAAAGGCACATTGCTCCCATCACCATTCATTTTATGCTCACCTCTCCTCCCAACATGCATCAACATAGTTGTCATTTGAAGGGGGAGTTGTTTTATCTTTCATGAAATGATCATGATTTGCAAGGAGCTACCCACCCAAATCAGGAGCACCATGTTTTCTCTTTGACAATACAAATCTACAAACAAGACTTGCTTGATTGACTTAAAGGATGCTGCCAACACATCAATAAAAGACATATGTTAACTATTTTTAGTTGCAACAAAGAAGGAAATCACTAAAAGGGCATGCGTAGGATCATGGTATGCCAAAAGTGGCAATGGAGAAAAAATAACGTATTTCATCGATTCAAAAATGCAAAAATACCGAGTTGACTTTATGTGGCTTGGGTGTCAGTACACACTACCGAAGCAAAACCCAAGCCTAGATTTCCAAATCGGATATCCAATCCAAATCAGATATCCGATTTGTGAAAACATATATATCCAATATCGGCCTAATTAAGACTCATTTCAAACAACTAATTAACATCGGTGGGCAGACAGTAAAAAGTTTATTTCGCAAATCAAATATCTGATTTGGTGCAAATCCATTTTCAAAAGGTTAGATTATTGATTTTTCTTTGCTCTAATCAAAATTTCAATTAGATTTGTGTAATTTTAGTTGATTTTTTTCAAAATAGGGTTTTTGATAGATATTTCATGAAAAATTTGAATTTAGTATGGATTTTGATTAAAATTGAATGTTTGTAATGGATTTTGATGAAAATTGAATGTTTGTAATGGATTTTGATTGAAAAATAGTGTTTTTTATGTATTTGGATTAAAAATTAGAGAATTTTATAGATTTTTGTTAAAAACTAGGGTATTTTTATAATATTTTCATTTATATTGTCTAATTTTAATTAGATTAATTTGTTTTTAATTTTAATCAGGCATTATGGCTGCTCCACCACCTCCACAACCATCAATTCAAGAATTAATTTCTGAAAATTTGCAACAATTAAGGGGCATTTTTGAAGTTTATACGAGAGTCCCTCGATTATCTGAGATGTTAAACACAATGAAAGAAATAATTAAAAACATAGAAACCCTCTCCTCGCAACATAATGCCTTTCATTCGTGGTGAGAGGACATGAGAGAATGTTATGCATGTGGATTGTCCTATGACGATGTCAAAGATCTCGAAATAACAAAAGCCCAAATAGCCTCTTTATTTGTTAACCCCCGCACTGGTTTGCCGGTTAATTTTAATAAAACAAAACTTTCTATAAAATGGTGCACTCATAGAGACATTGTAGAAAATTTTTGGGATTGTTGGTGTATGGATTTTTTGAAACCACCAAACAACAATTGTGATATACCATTTTATTTTATAAAAAATTTATATGCTGAGTTTGTGTTAGGGCATCATGTCAATTACTTTGACATTAAACCCTTCTAGGGTGTTGGTGGAGGTATGCTCCAGGATAGACCAAGGGCAGTTAGAGTAATACCCCACCCATATGTTTCCCCTCCTCCCCTTCCTCTGCCACCTTCAGTATACCATCCAGATATTATGCAGGATGTGGCCACACGGACTATCCACGTTATTCACTCTTTGAGTGGTCTTTTGGTTTCACATGCTTCTGTAGTAGCTCAGCCACATTCTGGTGATGTTGGTGATGGCTTGAGTGCTGCTGTGTCATCCTCGTCAGGTCCACATATTTGTGTACCACATACTTGCTCCATGTGTCACCAGATATGCTTGGGCCCTCTTGTATAGCCTATCGAGCATCCCTTAGACACTTCTAATTATGACTTCCATGATGTGGACATTATAGATCAGATGCAGAGGAGTGGAGCACACCGTATAGAGTCCTCTCCTGCTAGAGAGGGGGACATTGGAATAGTGACACAGGTAAAATTTAAGTTGTGAATTCATTATTTTCATTTGTTTTTAAATGAATATTAATAAGAGATAATATAATGTACTAACATTTATTTACATGGTCTATTTAATAGTTGATGTCTGAGGAGAAGCTGACACATGTGATAGATAGAACCCTAAGGGCCATTTCATTTTTCCTCGACACGCACACAGTATATATTTTTGTACTCACTCATTTACATTTATTTATTATATACTTTCTTGTCATTTGAATTGTCATTAATGAAATTATATAATAACTTATATGTTTATCTTATTTTCCTCTTGTAGGAAATACCCTGTGCGAGTGAGGTGCAACCTTGTTTAGATTATGGAAGTGCACTGTTGGATAGGGGAAGGTAATTGAACTCAAATTTGATTGAATTAAGAATTTTAAGATCTTTTATTAATTATACATACATCGACATAGATTGGTAGTTTCATATGTACTTGTCATTTTTATTTGTAGGGAATTATGAGCTATACATCCTTGTTGACAAGTGACACAATGCCCAAAGCAGTACGTATTAGAACACTTAAAGGAGTAGGTATTGAAGCACCTCAAGGAGGAGGTGTCGAAATACCTAAAGAAGTATGTGTTCATTTTATTTTGTGTTTGGTATTTATATGTTCCTATTACTGACAATTGTATGCTAACTTGGATCACTTTTATGGTTTTGTTCACCTATATAGATTGAATTTACAAAAGATGGTTTGGTCAGTTCTTTGAGAGGGGCATATTCTAGGACTCCTGACCCTTTGAAGAGATGGATGTTTCAAGTAATCAAGATTACAATTTTAGAGTTCAATTATAATTTAATGTATATTGATTTTGATGTTAATTATTTGATTTTAAATTATATAGTATAACTAATCTCAATTGTGGTTTGACTTTTTCTTGTGCAGCTACCTTCAGAGGCAACGAGTGCTTCAAAGAGGCTCCATTTTGATGATCCACCAATAGTTTAGGATGAGATAGACATTTTGGCATGTAAATATTGAATAGATATTGAGATGGCATATGCCACATATTGTAAAATTTTGTTTGAGTTGGTGTTGATGCCATTTTTGTATATGGACATATACTTGATTATTGGATAATTTGATATATAGAAGTTGACAATCAAAATTTAATTGCCTCCTCATGTGTATAATTAAACTCTTTGAAATTTTAATCAAGTGAGTAATGGTTAAATATCTTGATGTACAATAGCATAAAAAGAATGGTTATATTATGTAGTTTATTATATTGCTGATTACATTGCATTCCACATCTTTCAAACTCAAAGCATTACTTCATATTGCTTAAGTAACAACTAGATGTTGATAGATGAAAAAATTTCAATTACAATATAGTTTTTACAAAATCAACCTAAGCAGTTATGCAATTACTTCACGGTACATAACTAATAATTAAAAATTTATTCATATTATTAATTACATTGCATTGCACATCTTTCAAACTCAAAGCATTACTTCACATTGCATAAGTAACAACTAGATGCTGATAGATGAAAAGATTTCAATTATAGGCTTGCTGCCCCCTCATTCCACACACTATGCAACCATTACTTGCGGTGTAGGGGCCGAACAATGGAGAAAACATGTAAAAATAATATATATATATATGCAGCCTAGAAGCATGAATTAGTAACAATATTAATGCATCGCCATTGATTACCTTGAAGTAGAGATTTAAATCAACATCATTCTTCAAGAAGCCCAAACTAGACAGGTACCGATCAATCCTTTCGTACGATGCACAAGGAGCCTGCTTAAGACCATACAAGGCCTTCTTCAGCTTACACACATGTGACTCCTTCCCATGAACCTCAAAACCATTAGGTTGCTTGACGTAAACTTCTTCCTCAATCACACCATTGAGAAAAGTTGTCTTCATGTCCATTTGATGAATCTTCCATCCTCTTGATGTAACAAGGGCAATGATAGTTCTAACAGAAGTGTAACGAGCAACAGGAGCAAATGTTTCTTCATAATCAACTCCCTCTTTTTGAGAAAACCACTGTTGATCAGCCAAGTGTTGGTGTCAATGGGTACATTGCTTGACAATGTTGAGCAAAAAATATATTCATTCTTCTATGGAGAAACATCATCTACATCTGCAATGGAGGCTTGATGCTTAGGTCTATCTGAACAATGTTTGGAAAAGTGACCAAACTTATCACACCTAAAGCATTGAATTTTTTAAATTCACAATGAAGGTCTGGACAATGAAGCTCTTTTATTTGGGTTGCAGATCAAACAAATTCAAAAAGGAGACAAGGGGTCAAAAGTTCTAATCTACTTCCTAAGAATTCAAGAGATGGTATTGACTTGGTGAAACAAAACCAAACTTTGTTTTGCTATGCAGGAATCACGCCAACTATGCAAAGCCATTGCAATCTTCAAGGAAATGTGCTTATGGTTTTCATATCATGAATAAATACCTTCCAATTGAACAATATTTATCCAGACAAAAGTTAAGAATCCATAGAGTAAGCTCAGGCTAACTTTAGGAAAATTTTATTCCAAGTGTAATCTAATTCTAATCTATCTCCAATCTATGGTGGAAAATTTATGCAACCATGCACACTATTTGACAATAAAAGTGGTTCAAATCAAATCATGCATAAGAGATTTTATTATTAGAAATAGTCTATCACAACAATTCTATACACTGTCTCCACCCTTTACAAATGAGGGGCAAGCTCAATTTCACTTTAAGGCTTGCAGGCTTCCTCTTTTCTCTTGCCATTTCAGACTTAACATGCTGAGCATACTTCACTCATTCACTTTCCATGTTCATATTGTTCTAAGTGTGGACACTCATTATCCTCTTGAAGCGGATTTGGAAAGATTCCATCTTTAATGCCATGTCACTCTTTGGTAAGTGTGGACCTTGTCAAGTTTCATGGCAAAGACATGTGCCAGACTTTAATCATGTTTGACACATCCCTTTCTTAACATGGGCGGGCTTTGCTAAGTGTTTGTGCCAAGAAACAAGGGTAGACTTTCCTTTATGTATTGCTAGCGGACTTTGCTATATTGTATGCCACTTTTGTATGGCTGGGTGGGCTTAGTCTTAGCAAGTGCCATGTTTTACTCTTGAAGCGGACTCTACTCTCCTCTTTGCTAGAGGACTTCCTTCTCTCTTTTCCAAGCTCTATCATGTGTTGGAACGACTAGAAGAGATCAATGAATCTGCTAACATCAACAGAATTGTGGTAACTTGATATACATAGTCTATTGATGCCAGGGTTCAATTTGTATGATATTGAGAGTGGTAGCTTAATATAGGTCCACAATACCTTTTTGTATATCATAGAACAGAGCTCATAGACCGACCTCCAGTCAAAATGTCTCTCAAATTCACAAAAAAGAATGAAATCACTTCAAACCAAGTTTGTGAAGAAGTTAACTCTATTGCCCACTAGTTTCCCTTAAGAGTCCAATGTGCTAAAAAGCAGCAATATTTGAAGGGCTATTTCTCGGAGACTGTGGGGCATACAGACTCTACGTTAGAGGCTATGGGATCATGTTGGGACCATTTACGTAAACCTCTCTCAGTTTTTGCTATCTCAGAGGCATTTTATTGTGGTGATGACTTTTCAGTGGAGGGAAAAGTTGCCAGATGCAAGCAATATAAAGTTGCAAAGTGGTGCAACTTTCATTCCACAACTTGTACGACCAAACGGACTATTCCAAAACATCTGTATGGGTACGTTTACACTAGGGATGCTCCTATTTTGCACCCAAATATGATGAATCACTCTGAGCTACATTGGATCGGTGATTTCCCTTAAGAGTCCAAAATGCTAAAAGGCAGCAATATTTGAAGGGCTATTTCTCAGAGACCATGGGGCATACAGACACTTTGTCAGAGGCTACGGGATCATGTTAGGACAATCTATGTAATCCTCACTCAGTTTTTTCTATCTTAGAGGTGTTTTCCTGTGGTGATGACTTTTCAGTGGAGGGAAAAGTTGCCGGATGCAAGCAGTGTAAAGTTGCAAAGTGGTGCAACTTTCATTCCGCAACTCGTACGACCAAACAGACTGTTCCAACATGTCCATATGGGTACGTTTACACTAGGTATGGTCCTCTTTTGCACCCAAATACGCTGAATCACTCTGAGCTACATTGGACCGACGATTTCCCTTAAGAGTCCAAAATGCTAAAAGGCAACAATATTTGAAGGGCTACTTCTCAGAGGCCGTGGGGCATATAGACAATCTGTTGGAGGCTACGGGATCGTGTTGGGACCATCTACGTAAACCTCTCTCGGTTTTTGCTATCTCAGAGGCATTTTCCTGTGGTGATGACTTTTCAGTGGAGAGAAAAGTTGCCAGATGCAAGCAGTGTAAAGTTGCAAAGTGGTTCAACTTTCATTCCAAAATTTGTATGACTAAACAGACTATTCCAACACGTCTGTATGGGTACGTTTACGCTAGGTATGGTCCTCTTTTGCACCCAAATACGCCGAATCACTCCAAGCTACATTGGACCGGTGATTTCTCTCAAGAGTCCAAAATGCTAAAAGGTAGCAATATTTGAAGGGCTACTTCTCGGAGACCATGGGGCATATAGACAATCCGTTGGAGGCTATGGGATTGTGTTGGGACCATCTATGTAAACCTCTCTTGGTTTTTTCTATCTCAGAGGCATTTTCCTATGGTGATTTTCAGTGGAGGGAACAGTTGCCAGATGCAAGTAGTGTAAAGTTGCAAAGTGGTGCAACTTTCATTCCGCAACTCGTACGACCAAACGGACTATTCCAACACGTTGATATGGGTGCGTTTACACTAGGGATGGTCCTCTTTTGCACCCAAATGTGCCGAATCACTCCGACCTAAATGGACCGGCGATTTCCCTTAAGAGTTCAAAATGCTAAAAGGCAGCAATATTTGAAGGGCTATTTCTCAGAGACCGTGGGGCATACAGACACTCCGTCAAAGGGTACAGGATCGTGTTGGGAGCATCTACGTAAACCTCTATCGATTTTTTCTATCTCGGAGGCATTTTCCTATGGTGATGACTTTTCAGTGGAGGGAAAAGTTGCCAGATGCAAGTAGTGTAAAGCTGTAAAGTGGTGCAACTTTCATTCCGCAACTTGTACGACCAAACGTATTGTTCCAACACATCCGTATGGGTACTTTTATGCTAGGGATGGTCCTATTTTGCACCCAAATACGTCGAATCACTCTGAGCTACATTGGACCGGCGATTTCCCTTAAGAGTCCAAAATGCTAAAATGCAACAATATTTGAAGGGCTATTTCTCGGAGACCATGGGGCATACAGACACTCCGTCGGAGGCTACGAGATCATGTTGGGACTATCTACGTAAAAATATATCGGTTTTTGCTATCTCAGAGGAATTTTCCTATGGTGATGACTTTTCAGTGGAGGGAAAAGTTGCCAGATGCAAGCAGTGTAAAGTTGCAAAGTGGTGCAACATTCATTCCGCAACTTGTACGACCAAACGTACTTTTCCAACATGTCTGTATGGGTACATTTATGCTAGGGATGGTCCTCTTTTTCACCCAAATATGCCAATTCATTCCGAGCTACATTGGACCGACGATTTCCCTTAAGAGTTCAAAATGCTAAAATGCAGCAATATTTGAAGGGCTATTTCTCAGAGACTGTGGGCATACAAACACTTCGTTTGGAGCTACAGGATCATGTTGGGACCATCTACGTAAACCTCTCTCAATTTTTGTTATCTTAGAGGTGTTTTCCTGTGGTGATGACTTTTCAGTGGAGGGAAAAGTTGCCAGATGCAAGCAGTGTAAAGTTGCAAAGTGGTTCAAATTTCATTCCGCAATTTGTACGACTAAACGGACTATTCCAACATGTCTGTATGGGTACATTTATGCTAGGTATGGTCCTCTTTTGCACCCAAATATGCCGAATCACTCTGAGCTACATTGGACCGACGATTTCCCTTAAGAGTCCAAAATGCTAAAAGGCAGCAATATTTGAAGGGCTATTTCTCAGAGATCGTGGGGCATACAGACAATCCGTCAGAGGCTACAGGATCGTGTTGGGACCATCTACGTAAACCTCTCTTGGTTTTTGCTATCTCAGAGGCGTTTTCTTGTGGTGATGACTTTTCAATGGAGGGAAAAGTTGCCAGATGCAAGCAGTGTAAAGTTGCAAAGTGTTCCAACTTTCATTTTGGAACTTGTATGACCAAATGGACTATTCCAACACATCTGTATGGGTACATTTATGCCAGGGATGATCCTCTTGTAATTGTAAGTACGAAGAGGTTGGATCAAGCTTGTGCAGGTTATAACAACGTCATCTTTAATTGTAATTGTCATCTTAAATAGTACTACAATATAATAATAATAATAAAACCATGTTCTAAAAAACTACTGTCAAGGTGATAGGTTAAGTATGATAAAGAATCTAGTTGTATTCCTTATGTTGAGATCAACTATTTTCAGTATGTTTATGCCACATTCTATTATCATTCACACCTACAAACCTTATTATTGTGCAATCACAAGAGTTAAAGAGGTTTGAATAACATTATATCTTGCAGTTTAAACTTCTTTCCCTCTAACTTTAGGAAGCCTTGGTAAATTTAATACCTTGACTAGACGACTATGAAGAAATTAGTCCCATGTTTTATTGTTCTTTAAAAAGCACTACATATTTACATTCTTAATTTGGAGAAGACATTAGATATAATTTTGTTTTGCAACATACTCTCATATTAAGGGATTAAGATACAATATAAGGAGAACAAATGGATAAAACCTACAAGTTGTTTATAACCTAAATGGAATTGTAAAAAATATTAGGCTAGGATCTAAAAGGATATTTTGAATGGGAAAACTATTTAACTTTACATTACATAAAACGCTATTTGTAGAGTATTGTGTACTCAACTATATTTATGGTATGGTTCTCTTTCTATACCTGGTATATGAGAAGAATTTATACAAGTATCTATTTAGGCCTCCAATAGAGGGTCAATACATGTCTAACATGTATGGTGCACTCTTCATGTGGACAAGAGCATATTAGATGTCAAAGTTATATATGAACTTAATAAATGTAATTTATTATATATATATAGGAGATATTACAAAACCTGGTTCAAACGAGCATACCGGTAGGAAAGAACCAGGAAGAAAACCTTCGGTTGTAGCTTGATTAATTACAATAAGTTACTATAGAATTGTCTCAATACACAGTTATGCCCTTCTTACATTGTTATTTCAAACTAAAATTTTACAAAAATTTTCCT